>BJCM01214657.1:0-20563 GCA_018326385.1 Flaveria bidentis | reverse complement strand
CCAACATCACCACCTCATCAATCACCAATACTACCATCTCATCAATCACCAATACTACCATCTCATCAATCACCAATACTACCATCTCATCAATCACCAATACTACCATCTCATCACTCACCAATATCACCATACCAACCTTTGCCAACCCATGATTACCCTTCTAAAGGTGGAGACTCAACTAGTACTTCAAAAGCATCCAAATCATCTTCAGATGAGGAGGATAACCATGCTCAAATGCCTGTCAAGAAAGCAACTTCTAAGACTGCTCCCTCAGAGAGCTTTGCTAAATCCAATGTGCACAGGCCTGATGAAAAAGATGAATTGATATCTGAACTCCTAAAAAAGGTAGAAAGGATGGAAAGGATTTTAAATAGGAGAGCTAGAACCATTGATGATAGGATTCTTGAGCTTGATTAAAAGGAGAAAGAATTAAAAGAGTTGAAAGAAAAGTATGATGCTGAAAGAAAAGTAAAAGAAAAAGAGATTGACCACTTAAAAGCTTCACTGAACCACTGTAGAGAAGATGTTTGTGGACGTGTTGACACTCTTGTCATTCAACCCATAGCAATGGGAGAACAAGAGAATATTATTGAAGAACAAGCTGAAATCATCTCTAATCTTAAAAATGAAATTCAAAGCCAAAATAAAAGGATCTCTGAACTTGAGCTGATAATTGAGATTCAAAGAAGTGTTATGGCTGATAAAAGGAAAGATGAACAAGAAAAGGCTAATAATGATGAAAATCAGGATGAATCTGAGAATGAAGAACAGAAAAAGATACAAGTCAAACAAAGCATGAGGAACAAAGTCTAGAAATGGTGATTTACTCTGGAAAAACTCATGCTTCTCACACTGAGAAAGTTGAATTTGAGGAACTGATCAATGCTTTAGACAACTTTACATCTGAAGAATTCAGTGTAGATGAGGATTTTTGGGAATTTGTGAACAATCAAATAACTGACTCAGAGCCTATCGTATTCATCCCTAAATCTCCAGTTCCTTTGGAAAAAAGTTGGCCATGCAGATTGTCCGTGCTGTGTCACTATCTGAATAATAGAAAGAAATGATAAGAGAAATGTATGAAAATGAAAAAGAAAAAGAAAAAGAAACAGAAAAGGAAAATGAAAAGGAGAAGGAGGAAACTGAAGTCAATGATCAAGAACCAACCACACCAAAAAAAGTACCCGATGTAATAGAAAAGGGTGAAACCTCAAGCCCACAACTTCAAACATACTCAAGAAAAAGAAAATATCTAGCTAAAAAGGCTAAGGGTAAAAGACTAGTGGTTGAAGAAGAATGTTTCAAGAAACAAAAAGATGATCCCAAAAGTCTGGCAGCAATTGCTGAATTTCTTGAAGAACATGAGCAGGCTGAAGCTCAATTGAAGAAACAAGCTGTTATCATTGATTTAGAAGAATGAGAGATAGTAGGAGGTTATGATGCTATAAAGGATGTTGTTATGGACAGTCCATTAAAACCTGAAAAACCAGTTGAAGAAATGGTATCAAAGGCTCAAACTGATGATTTAATAATAAAAGCCATGTTTTTTTATCAATGATGGGTATGATCCAGATGAAGTCTTTGGGATGACCTATGAAGGAATGAAGGAAGATGAAGAAAAAGTGAAAAAGCTGCTGGATCCAAGTGTTGAAACTGAGTATGAGAAATCATAAATTAAAAAGGATTCTGTACCAAAAGTGCCTCCAATGAAGAAATTAACTACAACTGATTATGAAAGACCTTTTACAAGGAAGTTTCCTCTACCAAAACTCTTATCTATGAAGAAATCATCCCTAACTTCTGAACCATTATTTCGTGATCCTTATAGTATGTCAGATAAGGAAATGAAGGACTATCTCTCAAGCGAAGGGTTCACAAAAAGAATGATTGGGAACATGAAAACCAACTCATTAAGGGTTGCAACTCTTCAAATGATAAATGAGAAGAAAGAAAGACTCAAAAGGTTAGAAGAAGAAATATTAAGCAAAAAGCCAAGATCTAGAGTATCTGCTCAAGACATGATGCTGAATCAGAAAGATCAAGAACTATTGGCTCCTGTTATCCACAAGTACCCCGAATGGTTTGCAGAACCATCTCAGTTGAAATTACAAGAAGGATTAACCACTGCTGAGTTAATCAGAGGGGTGTCTACTCCCAAAGGCAAAGTTGATCAGAAGATAATTGCTTGGAAGTATGACAGTATGTGGAACATGTTCATGGTAAAAAGGATCTTAGGGCTAGACCAATTCTTTACAAAGTGTACTATGATTTACTCAGCTCTAGTAAATGCCCTGGAGATTCATGATTTAAAAGAACTAGCTCAACTGGAACTGATCTATCAAGCAACTATGTTCAGGGGATATGAATATGAAAACATACTTAAGATGTTCAGAAGAACTAACAACTTTAATTCATTAAAGACCATATGCATGAGAAAAGACAAATCCTTTGTCAATCCCCTTGAAATGAACAAGAAAATGCAAGCAGAAGAGGTTGTGTTCCCTGAGTTGAAGGTAAAGCCAACCAAATTATTGAAGAGGAAAATAGTGTCTGGTACTCATTCCTCCACTCCCATCTCAGATGTGTACTATGATGAGAAAACTTATGAGATGGTGATTGAAAGAAAGTGGGGAGGAAAGGAGGGAGCTGAAATAAGATTATTCAGTGGATATTAAGTAAGACTACTTTATGAATCATACATCCACTATATTTATACTAGACACTTCAAGGAAATAATCAACAAATTGGGTGAACAATACATTCACTTCTTTCTAAAGTGCATCAAGTTGCTGAAACTAACATATGATCAGATAAGTGCTAAAAGAGACAAAAGAAAGAAGAAGAAAACACCATTGTAACTTGGAAATGTTGTCAAACTTGAGGTTGATGTGGGGGGAGCTTATTGATTCATAGAGATGGTTTTTCTACATTCTCCTTTTGGGAGCCTATTTTACTGAAAAAGTTACCAATGGAAGCCATCTACAACATGAGCAAAATGAAGATCCATGTGCTAAGTAGATACAGGATATGAGAAGCAACTGATTTTGTGAACATGATCAAGGCTATCCTCGATCCAACTAAAGCTGCATTCATATTACCTCCAGAAGACCCAGCAGAATCCTCGCAACATCATTCACCTCCCAAACATTAAAGAAAAATAGGTTGTATAATCCTTAGGGGGAGTATTGTTGCACCCTGAAAGGATCATACATGCCAACTTAATGGGTGATTTGATGATTGCTCTGCTGGAATCCCTTAAGTCCAAGAAGAAATGCGGATGAAAATTCTACTAAGAAAAAGAACAAGTGTTGTCTTCCGCATTTTTCAATGTGGAAGACATAATGAAAATACGGACAAGTATTTGCTCTTCCGCATTGACAAATGTGGAAGACTAAAAGTTAATGCGGACAAGACTTTGCTTATCCGCATTAGACAAATGCGGATGACCGAACAAATGCACATAAGTATTTGTTCATCCATATTAACCAATGCGGATGACCAACATACTAATGCGGATGATCATGTGAAGAAATGCTGATCAAGTTAACTCATCCGCATTTGTCACTGCGGATGAACAAGCAAAGATGCGAATCAAGACTTAGACTAGTTTCTGATGTAATAGCTCAGGGGTAGTTTAGTTATTTTGTAACATGCATCTTGTCTGCCTATAAATAGAATAGATAACCTCGTACCTGAGGTGACGACTGATAGACATAGAGAATTTTTGTTGTAATTATTCTCTGTAATCAATCAACTTTCATATATTTAGCACAAAAGCATTTATGAGTATTTATCTTGCATTGAATGTTCTTTGATTGTTTTTTTCCGCCATTCAATCATTGACTTGATTACCATATTCGATTCATAGTAAGAATATCAATCTTACTCAACCCAGTCAAAATGTGGTTCCTGATTTTGGTGATACACTCGACAGTGGATTGTATGCTAAATTGGATATGATGGAGAGGGAGACTGAGAACTAAGAGAGCCAAGCCCAAGCCTCGGGTGAAGATGTTGAGACCAAAAAGGCTGAATGGGCGGCATGTTTTGCAGAGATCTGTGCCCAACGGACAGTGCCGAAACCGAGTGCCTACACCAAGCCCTACACAGTCAAGAAGCATCTCAAGGTGTTTGACAAAAATATAGTGTGGGCTTAATTGGAGGATCTAAATGTTTATGCTGTAAAGCGGGAGAAGGAATCGAGTACTTTAGATTTCCACATGATTTGAAGACTCTCCCTGGTTTTAAGCTCAACCAGTTGGCACGCCTGAACCTGTTGTATGCTAATCCCAGGAAGATGTCCGGCTGGTTTGAAGCTGCTCTAAAGAGAGAATACCACACACGATGGGTTTACTTCAAGCCTCAGCAACTAACGAGATATATTCGGAGGTTGGAGGTGGACACAAGGACTGGAAAACCCAAAGTGGTGTTGAAGTGGAGTCCTCCTCGCACTATGTCGAAGATCCTTATGAGAGAAATGCCACAAGACTTCATTCCCCACTTCAAGTGGTGGTATTATGACTGGCGAATAGGAGAAGCGGTCATAGTATTACAGAAAAAGAGAGCCAAATGGAGACCATGAGAGTATTTGACCCAATGTGGCTAACCATCCTATCTACTAATGATGTTGATACTTCATATAGGTGGCCTTTATTCTATGATCCGTAGGATATTGTGCAGGCCCTCCAATTTTAGAATGTGATAAGACTCTGCTTTGCGTTTGAGATACACGCAGGAGTCACAGTTGAGGAGAGGCATAAGAAGTTTGACGAGCTAATGAAGGATGCCAGACAATGATAGAAACTAGGTCCAAGGGGGAGTTTGTAGATGCATATGTTCCTAGTTTACGATCTTAATGTAATATGTCTGTCATGTCCTCAATGTAATTGAAATATGTTAATTGAATGAAACAAATTATATGATGAATGATCTAATGTTTATTATTTATTATTTCAGTGTATGAATATTTATTATTTATTTACACATATTGAACTAATTATATAGGTTTGTGGTTGTTTGAATTAATCTTAGTAATGAAATGATTAAGAAATATATTCAAACTTAGTAATATGAAGTTCTCATGCGAATGGCCCATGATAATGGGCCATACGCATGAACAACTTCATGCTAATGTAACAGTCGCACAACTAAACTAGGAGACTGGATCAGTCGCATGATTATAACATGAGATTGACTCAGTCGCACGACTAAAAAGTCATTCGTGTGAATAGATCAATCGCATGACTCAATCGCACGACTGAACCATGCTAATAGTTCAGTCGCTTGAATCTTAGGGGTCTCATCCTTAGTTCAAAGAAAGAAGACCCAAGTGAATCTTATAAAGTCATCTGTGATCACAAAATAGTAATAGGTCCTTCCTAGACTCATTATCACTAGTGGGGCCAAAGAGATCCATGTTTTACAAGTGTAAGGGAGTAGTGATAGATTTTCTCCCCTTTGGCTTGTGAGATAGCTTGTGTTGATTCCCTTTCAGGCATGCAACACAAAGATCATCACTTGTAAACTCTTTGTTTGACATGCCAGTTAGAAAAATCATTATTAATTAATTCATTCATGTTCTTAAAGTTTACATGGCACATTCTTTTATGCCATAGAAAATACTCATCGCTATTTGCTTTAGATAGAAGCATAACACTTCCCAGGAGGAGATGTTTCTTGCAAATTCATCTTGTACATGTTCATTTTCATGCAGACTCTAAGAAGGATATGCTCAAAAGGAATGACCACCCCAGTCCTAAGAACAATGCACTCATGCTCAATAAAGAGCATGTTATGAATCTTATCACAAAATTAAGATACACTCAAAAGATTGTATCTGATCTCCTTGAAAAAGTCTGCATTCACAATGTTGAGCTAAACGTTTGTGACCCTAACCCATCCTGTAATGTAACCGCTAGCATATCCTCCAAAAACAACTAGTCCTCCATCAATCCTTTCAAATTTTTGGAGTAGTGAGCTATTGCCTCTCATGTGCGTGGAACAACCACTATCAATGATCTGAATATTCTTGTTTGTCTTGAGTTGTTCTTTCCCCAAAAGAGATTATTAGTTACATTTGGAAAACCCAAGCCATACAAATCTTGGGTTCATAAAAAAGAAGTTGAAGACAATTCAATAGTAATAGATCCTATAGTAATGTTTTGATGATCATTTGCTCATTTTGAAGGAGTACTTTCAGTCACTTAGTCTTTCTTTGTCTTCCATACCACCTTTGCAAGCCTAGACTTGACCTTCAACACTTTAGAAGTTTTGATGACTTTGGAAGTATTGATGACTGGACCTTTGGATAATATTGTTAGCACTACACAGCCTTCAGTGCTTCAGAAGTATTCCTTTCTTCGGAGATCAAATTTTCTTCTGAAGTAAATTTTCCACTTGTCCTCATCTTCATTTTGTCGCTTTCGAAAGGAAAAGGTTATCCTTCCAAAGCTTGCTTCTTTTTCAAACTCTTAGAAGTCTCTTTCTTGGTCATTTAGACAGTACCTTTTGGATTGTAAACACAATCCTTAGCAAAATGAGAGGTACTCCCACACATAACACAATCTTTATTCATCCTAAGAGCCTTCTTTTGAGAACAAGATTGAAATTGCTCACTTTCCTTCTCCATCTTCATCTCTGTAGATGTTGTGGCAATTCCTTTAGGGTGAGAACTACCTTTGGAGCTGCATGGTTCAGGTTGTGTAGCAGGGGTACACAACTGATCAGCTTTCTACAAGTTGATAGGATGAATTAGACATAAACTAGAACTCTTGGTACTATAGTTTAAGTTTGTGTCTTCAGTCTTAACCACCTCAAAACCTACAGAGTTAAAAACTTGTTTCTTCATAGAAATAAAGATGGCATTGATCTCTTGAGCCTTCTTTGCCTTTATCTTGCTCTTCCTGATCAAGTTCTTATTTCTTGACTTGATCATCCCATCTCTCTTACTCTTCTCAGAAGGATAGTGACCATTCTTAGGATGCTCTTCTTCACTATTCTCAAATGCATCCTTCACTATCTCTTCATTATCGTCTTCAGTTAGAGAATCTATGAGGGGAGGCTCATCTTGACAGGTTCCACACCTAGGAGATCTTATAGACAAGATTGTGTGTGGAGGAGATATGTCACTAGATCCCAGTCCTTGGTTATTTTGATAACAAACTTTTGCATGCAAGGATGAGAATGATATGTTCTTGAAGGTCTCTTCTTCAAGAACAAATTTTTTTGCGTTGGCTTTGCTGCTCACAAACTCAGCCTGGCATTCAGTTAACTTAGTTATAAGCTCTTTGATTTGAGTCCTGTAGTTGGTATGTTCATGTTTATGAGTTGAAATGGTTTTCTCTAAGTCCTCTATCTTAAGTTTATACTCATTTTCAGCTCCTTTGTAATCAGATTTTAAGATATTCAAGGACTCAAGATCAGATCTTATCTCTAGGTTGTAGGACCTGTATCTATTTACTTTAGCAATGCATCCAGGTGTACATAGATGTTCCAATACCTTTGCTTCATCATGGTTTGCCATTAGAGCTTGGTTGGGAGATGCATTTTCCACTTGAAAGCTTCAGTGAAAGCCTCCTTCTTCAACAGCAACTGCAGCTTGCTGCTTTTGCTTCTTATTTTGGGAGGCTCTCTTATTGTAGTTTGATCTGGCTTGTGCTTGGCCATCATTTTCCTTGGTGCCTTGCACTCCCTTGTAAACTGACTCATTTCGTTATAGTTGTAACACTTTACTTATTTTTGTCGAGCTCAAACTTTCCACTGGTTGTATTGCTTGGAAACTTCCTCCCTTTCCTCTTGTAGAACTTCATGGCTTTATGAGTGAGGAGAGCTATTAGCTGAACTATCTCCATGTATTCTAGGACATCTCGATGGATACAGTCCAGATCTTCAAGGGTGAAGAGAAAGTTGCATGTGCTTTCATTAGAAGACATCAAGGCTTATGCAGTTCTTGTCTCTTGGAATGGGCTTCATTGAGTTTAGCTTTCTCTTGTTGTCTCTAGGAAGGTGATGAAAGGACCGTTCTGTGAGTTGTCAAAATAGCATATAAGATGATGATGTGATTCTATGTTATCCATTTCAACTACATGGATGGTTAAACTCCATTGATTGCTTCATGAGCCATGCATGTTCATCTCCATCTGGTATCCACTAATAATACCATACAACTCTGTCTGAGTACGAGTCTTAAGGTTCTTAGTTCTCTTGATAACAACACAGTAATGTGTTTGTTGTCTAGGAAGAGACGACATGAACTTTCTTACAATGTCCCTGTTCTTAAGAGTCACTCGAAAATCCATTAGAGTATCCACAATCTCAACATGCCTGAAGTATTTTTGAGTCATGGTTTCACTTGATTGGAAGGTGAAGTTTTCAAAGTGCTGCTTTAGGAGATCCTTCTTGTTCCCCTTAGCTTCATTTGATCCATCATACATCAGCTTCAGTGCATCCTATAGTTGTTTAGCTGTTTTGCACTTCTTGAAGCCTCTATATATGGAGTTTAGAAGAGCAGTTTAAAGGGTTGTCATGCCTTTCTGATCAATCTCTATTCTCTTCCCGTCTTCTTCAGAAGAGTTAGCCATGGCTTTTGGAATCACACCACCTCTAGTAGCATTTGAATATGTGTTTGGTATGTATGTTCATGAGACAACAAAGTCCCACATCCTGGAGTCTTATGACTTGATGAAACCTTCCATTCATTTACACCAAGTGTCAAAGTCTTTAGGAGTGATCAGTGGGGACTTTGTCATGGTTCTAGTTTCCATGTCACCTTTAGTGATAGCTACCATTTGAGATGTTAAGTATTTTATGTGTGTGTAGGATCTTAAGATGGTGAATTCTTATAATCAACAGCGTGGAATGCTCTGATACCAATTGCAAGACCGTTTAGAAGGGTTGGTCACTCACAATACAAACAAAGTAAACTATCTCATATATTATTATTTTATAAATATTACCTTATTTAACACAACTCAACTTTGTTAATCCTTTTAGTAAATAATTAAGTTTTTAGTAGTATAATATATTATAAAACTATTTTTGACAATTTTTATTATAAGAATATGATCTATTATGTTTGACCCAAAATTCACCCGTATATGATGATCTTGACCCTAAACCGTACGATTTTACACACATAAACTGTACATCAACCCACATATATCTTATGACCGTTTTATATGATTAAATATGAATCTTTTATACCAAAAAAATTATGAAATATTTTGTTAAGAACAGTTCCAAAACAGTCCATTAACTGTCCCGAAATTGTCGGTTTTACGGTTTTCGTGCGTATAAAGTCATCACTTACCTTGTTTGTTATGGGTTTGTTATATACTTAAACACATAATTTTTTAACTAAAGAAAATTTATTATTTTCTTTCCGATACTGGATTTGTGCAAAAACATATGTTATAGACCCGAAAACACCGTTTTAACGCGTTTTTAAATGTAAAACGTTTATGAGATTAAACCCACTCATCAACATTTTACTTTCAGTATGTCACTAGATTTTTAACTCATATTTTATATGTTTTAAATTTATTTATCCAGATCTTATGAAGATACTTGTCTTGTCCATTAAATTTTAGGGAAAGATTCACTATTCATGATGTCCTATCTACACTTGAGTACCTTTAATTTAAATTGTTGTTATCTTTTCTTTAAATAAAATATGAATAAAAAATTCAAAACCTCTGGATCATGATCTCCATATAAATGCATCCTTTCAATCATCTCCAAATATATAAGTGAAGAAGAAATCAAGAACAACAATGTAAACCATATATATGAGTTCATACATACATTCATACATACATTGTCCAAATCCTAGATTTTATCTTATGTTCTTAGTTTTCATTTCAACAAAACATACTAAAAAATCAAAAGAGCTCAAATCATGATCACCATTATTCATGGATCATCTCTGTAAAGTTTTATATAAAGTTGATGCACCTAAAACATTCAAAGTCTTTCCTGCATACATGCACTGAAGTACAAGAGAAAAGATGCTTCGGAAGTTTTACACCATGCACTAGAAATAATCTAAGTATAAAATCTTCTGAAGCCATGACGATCATATTTTTACGGTTAAAGTGAAGTCTTCCAAAGCTTCAAAGATAAAGTCTTCCGAATCCAAGAAGTGAAGACATATTATCTTCCGAAAACTTTTGAATACATGCTTTATCTGATGTACTTTATCATAATGTTAGACCACTTTCCGCTGCAACTATGTTAATTCACCAACTTTCACAAGTTGGTGAAAGGTCCATGCTTTTGTTAAATTGTACATTGAGGTCTTGAGTCTATACTTTCTACTTTATGTACTTTTATCTTTTTTTGTATTATATTAGGATGTGAGCTATGGCATGTCATAGTCACAAGTCAAAAGGCAATCTGCCTTTTGAATCTACATTTGATTTTGTTATCTATTTCAAATGTTTCTAGCTAGCCTTCTAAGTATGGCCTGCTGTAAGATGTAGTATAAAGTATCTCAAGTGCTTGTAACTTTTTGATGTGCTTAAAGACTTGTAAAATAACATGAGAGAAATATACAACATTCTTGAAAACCATATACTTCTTGTTGTTTGTTCTTAGTTCTATCTCATATTTGCTTGTGTTCTAAAGTATCATTATAATGTGTTTTTAGTTCCCTATTTGATATTTTAAGTGTTTTAAAACAACTCTCGTTATTGTGTGTTTGTATTGTGAGTGACCAACCCTTCCCAGAGACACCAAGAGAAAGCTACACTCAAGAAAGCCCATTCCAAGAGGCAAGTTCTTCACAAGCCTTTGTGTCTTCTAATAAAAACTTAGGCAACTTTCTATTCACCCTTGAAGACCTGGACTGTATCCCTCTGGAAGATCTGGAGTACATGGCAATAATCCAGCATCTCTTTCTTCTCAATCACCGAGCCAAGAAGTTCTACAATAGGGCATGAAGAAAGTTTCCAAGCAATGCAGATAATGGAAAGTTTGGGCTGGATAAAAGCAAAACCAAGTGTTACAACTATAACCAGATGGGCCACTTTGCTAGGGAGTGCAAGGCACCAAGAACGAATGGTGTCCAAGCACAAAATAGACCAATCTACACTAAGAAAACCACCTAGAATGAGAAGCCAAAGCAACAAGATGAAGTTGCTATTAAAGAAGGAGGCTTTGACAGGAGCTTTCAGGTGGAAGATGCATCTCCAAACCTAGCACTAATGGATGATCATGATTAAGGAAAGGAATTGGAACATCTCTGTACACCTCGTATTGCTAAAGTTAATAAATACAGGTCCTACAACTTAGAGATGAGATCTGATCTTGAGTCCTTAAATAACTTAAAATCTGATTTCAAAAGATCTGAATATGGCTATAAACTGAAGAAAGAGGACTTAGAGAAAGCCATTTTAGTTCTTAAACATGAGCACACCAATTATAGGACTCAGATCAAATATTTCACAATCAAGTTGACTGAATGCTAGGCTAAGCTAGTGATCACCAAAGCCCGGCCAGAAAAATGTGTTCTTGAAGAATAGACCTTTAAGAACATTATATCCTCATCCTTGCATGCAAAAGTTTGTTATCAAAATAAGATGGAACTAGGATCTTGTGAGATAGCTCCTCCACACACAATCTTGTTTGTGAGATCTCCCAGGTGTGGAACTAATGAAGATGAGCTTCCTCTCATAGATCCCTTGACTGAAGAGGATGAAGAAGTAATAGTGGAGAATGCCTCTAAGAAGAGTGAAGAAGAGGATTCTAAGAAGTGTCACTATCCTTCTAAGGAGAGTAAGATATTTTGATGACCAAGTCAACAAGAAAGAACTTGTTCAAAAAGGGCAAGAGAAAAGCAAAAAAGGCTGAAGAGATCAAGGCCACTTTTGACTCTAAGTAGAAACAAGTCTTTATCTCTGAAGGGTTTGAAGTGGTTAAGACTAAAGACATCAACCTGAAATATAGTACCAAGAGTTCTGGTTCATGTTCAAATCATCTCAGCAACAAGAAGAAGGCTGATCAGTTGTGTATCACTGCTACACAACCTGAACCATCCAGCTCCAAAGACAGTTCTAACCCTAAAGGAACTATCTCAGCATCTGTGAAAATAAAGGTAGAGAAGGAAAGTGATAAAATTAGCTTTCTTGTTAAAAGAAGGCTCTTAGGAAGAAGAAAATGGGTTGTGTCATGTGATCAAGAAAGAGACTTCTAAGAGTTCCAAGAAGAAACAAGCTTCGGAAGGAAAAAATGTTTCCTTTGAAAGCTCTAAAATGAAGATGAAGGCAAGTGGAAAATTGCCTTCAGAAGAAAATTTGGTCTTGGAAGAAGGGAATACTTCTGAAGCACTTAAGCCTGCTATAGCGATAGCAAGATATTCTGAAGGTTTAGTCATCAAAACTTCAAAAGTTAGTAAAACATCCAAAGTATTGAAAGTCATGTCTAAGCTTCCAAAGGTGGTGTGGAAGACAAAGAAAGACCAAGGTACTGAAAGTTCTACATCAACAACGGCAAAGGATCCTCAAAATATGACTATAGGATCTATTACTGTTTCATTGCCTTCTACTTATTTTGATGAACCCAAGACCAATAAGGCTTGGGTTTCTAAATGTAACTAATAATCTCTTTTCTGCAATAATAGCTCAAAATAAGAAAGACTGTTTGGATCATTGATAGTGGTTGTTCCATGCACATGACAGCCAATAGGTCACTACTCCAAAACCTTGAGAGAATTGATGGAGGGAAAGTTGCTTTTGGAGGAGATGAAGGTATATCTGGAAGGGGCAAGGTCACAAATGGTAAGCTCAACATTGAGAATTTAAACTTTGTCAAGGAGCTTGGATGAAATCTTTTGAGTGTATCTCAATTTTGTTATCAGAGTCATAACATGCTCTTTACTGAGCATGAGCGCATTGTTCTCAAGCCCAAGGTGGTCATTCCTCATTAGCATATCTTGCTCTGAGCCCTAGGAAAGAAGACATGTAGAAAAGGGATTTCCAAGAAACATCTCCCTCATGAGAAGTTTCATGCCTTCTGTCTAAAGCAAATAGTGATAAGTCTTTCCTCTGACATAAAAGAATGTGCCATGTAAACTTTAAGAACGTGAATAAACTTATTAAGAATGATTTGGTAACTAGAATGCCAATGAAAGAGTTTACAAGTGATGATCATTGTGTTGCATGCCTGAAAGGGAAGCAACACAAGGTATCTCACAAGACAAAGGAAACACACTCCATCACTACATCCATACACTTATTACATATGGATCTCCTTGGCCCCACCAGTGTAATGAGTCTAGGAAAGACCTCTTACTGTTTAGTGATCACAGATGAGTTTACAAGATTCACTTAGGTCTTCTTTCTTAGAACTAAGGATGACACCCCTGAGATTCTGAAGAATCCTAACTTAATGATTGAGAATAAATGTAATCACAAGGTCAAAACCATAAGATGTGATCAAGGAACTGAACTCAAGAACCAAATCCTTCATACATTTTGTGATGAAAAGTGTATTAAAAGACAATATAGTGCTCCTAGGACTCCTCAACAAAATGGTATTGTTGAGAGGAGAATCAGGACACTTATTGAAGCTGCAAGAACTATGTTGTCCGACTCTAGATTACCTATCACCTTCTGGGAAGAGGCTGTCAACACTGCCTGCTAAGTGCAAAACATAGTTTTATTGGATAAAACTCATGGTAAGACTACTTATACTTTGGGACAAGAGGAAACCTTTCTGTAGGACCGGCGAAGGGGGTCACTTACAACACAACAACACATAGAGGAGATTAACCAAACTTAATCAAACAGTAAACTGGATTAACCACAATATTTGATACTAAGAACACAAGTAATAAGTAAGAGACAAAACAAGAGAACACAAGTGTTTGGTTTTCAAGGATGCAGTATATTGCTTTCTCAAGTTTTATTATAAGTGTTACAAAACATAAATGAAAGATACAAAAACAAGAAATATTTATACTACATCCTACAGCTGGCTATACTATGAAAGCTAGACGGATAAAATTTACTAGACACAAACAAAATCAATTCTAGAGTCAAAAGGCAGATTGCCTTTTGACTAGTGACTATGACATGCCATAGCTCACATCCTTATCCATTACAAAAAGGATAAAGTACATGAAGTAGGAAGTTTACAGACTCAAGACCTTAATGTACAGTTACCAAAAGCATGGACCTTGTCACAAACTCATGTAAGTTGGTGACATTATAGAGTTGTAGCTGAAAGGGTCTTTATGGAAAAGTACATCAGATAAAGCATGTGTTAAAAGTCTTCGGAAGAAATCTGTCTTCATGAATTAAAGCTTCGGTATACTATGTCTCTGAGGCTTCAGAAGACTTCATCTTTGGCTTCAGAAGATATTGGTCTTGGCTTCGGAAGATTTTACACTTAGAGTATTTTCTGTTGCATGTGTAAAACTTCCTAAGCATTCTTCTTCAATGCACTTGTGCAGCATTCTGGATAGACTTTGGATGTTTGGGTTGCATCAGCCTCTTCATATATTCTCTACAAACTCCCGCTACGCTAATGCTACCAATACACTTAGTAGACTTTAGATATCAACAGTCCTTATTAGTATGATCACCATTCCTTTATTCATGAGCTGATCAATATCCTTCAGACTTTGAAAATGTCTTCTCCTGTCAAATAGATCATGCAGACGCAACTGAAACATATCTTGCCAAGTGTAAATGTCTTCAGTGCCTTGATCTCTAGTGACATGCCATCTTTCTGGATTTGTGGTATATGTCCAGGACAATATGGGTCTTCTTGATGCTAGAGGAGCTGTTTGAATTGGAGTTGATGTAGCATCCTCTGGCTGCACAACCTCAAGAGTTCTGATTCATCTTGTGGTTTAGAAGATGGTGCAGTGTTATTCTTCTTTGGCTTTGGTTTAGAAGCCATCCTCTTCTTTCTCTTTACAAGTTTTAACTGAGAAGACTGCCCTGCAGTACCAGATTGATCTTCATTATCTTTCTCAGTTGGGTCTTCTACTCTCACAGGTTCAGATTGAGAGTGAGATAGACCCTGTTGTGGATCAGAAGATGAAGCTTGCTAAGATTCAGCAGGAGGTCCACGTTGTGTTGTCTCTGGTGTTCAACCTTAACCTCCACTTCAGGTGGGGCTTGACTTGGAGGGGAGTGTAAGTCAATAAGCTCTCCACTCTTGATCTTCTACTTGATCATCCTAATATGCTCATCCATAATGGATAAAGACATGGGACCAAGTCTCCGTCCGGAGAATCCAATAGCTTCAAGAAGCTCATCATCCTATGCCTGTCAACAGACTTCTTCATGCTCTTTTGGATGATGGCTCTTGATTTGGCAGCTTCTTCCCTTAGCTTCCTCTTAGTTGTCTTTCTGTCCTTGACTATCTCAAGTTCAAGTTGTTTTAAGTACTCAAACTCAAAATAATCATAGGACAAGGGAAGAAGTGATTCTGCCTGATAGAGGCCTGTGGCACTCAGGTAGTTGGTCATCTTGATCCTATCTTCTTCTTTGTCTACATGAGGTTCTTGTTGAACCACATCCTCATGTGCAGGACTTTCTTGAACTGGGGAGAGGGTAGGCATATGCTTGTACAATCATTTCTTTCTTCTCTCTTTTTTGACTTGTACTAGAAGCTCTACATCTTCTGCCTCCTTCTTCTCCCTTGACCTTTCCAAGTCAACAAGTTCATTTAACTCTTCTAAGGGGAGAGATATGACACTAGCAATGTCATAGTTCCATGTGTGCACATAGTTTATCCTGACTGCCCTTAACTCATCATTCTGAGTATCTGGTGTAGGAGTAGCCCTGATAGCAGACTCCATGAGTCTTGAAGACTCAATAGAGGAACTTTATCTCCTTAACTTCCTTTTCCTCTCTCTCTCTCTCTCCTCCTCCTTAATCTCCTCAGATGTCATCTTTCTTTTCCCTTTATCACTCACAGACCTTTGTGACTCAAGGTGAAGAGAGCTTTGGCCTTCATTGCTTGATGCAGCTTCTAAGCTGTAGCCATAAAGAGCTTGAGAATCACCTTCAACAGCAGGTGTCTCAAAAAGGGCATTGATCTGTGCAGCAGTTGTTTGTGATAATACTGGGCTCTCAGCTTCTGTCACTGGGCCTTCAGTCAAGGTTTCCCCTATGAAGCTAATCTTAGGGTCTGCCTCAACATCCAGTTGACCGATGACATTGCCTGATTCCCACAGTCTCCTTCTAAGGGTGAAGTCTACAGGGATCCGGTCTTGGATTCTTTGAGCCAACTTGTCAGCTTGTCTTGATTTGCTTGGATTGACAAGTGGCATGATGACTAGATCCAAACTGTCATAATAGTTCAAGGTTTGAAAATTGAAGATCTCTTGCAGCCCTTGAAATTTCATGATGATTACGGATTTCCTATTTTTGTCATATCTCCATCCAATGATAAGATTGAAAGTTGATGGAGATGACATGGCCCTTCGTATCCCTTCCTCAAATAGACTCTGTATTAAGGAGTCTATACAGTCCATATTAATGTGAACTTGAGGAAGTTGTTCAGTAGACACAATTGCAAGTGAGGATGGTGAGTCCTCAATGTCCATACTCAGTGAAGAACTCCTAGGTTCTGTGGTAGTAATGACTTTCTCCCCCTTTTTGGTAGCATCACCCACTTGCATAGGTGAGCTATGAGTTAGGTCAATCACCTCCACAGGTTCTTGTGTTCCTGCTTTAGGTCCTCTTAAAGGTCTCCCAACTAGTTGTTCCTTAAGATATGAAATCTCAAGTTGTTAATCATTGACCATATTCTGCAAGGTAGTCACTTGAGATTCAAGGTGACTAACCTTGGAGACCAAATAGGTGCATGTTGTAGATAGTTGTTGCACCTTTAGTCTTAGATTCCCCTCATCTTCATCAAAAGAGTCATTGGGGGATGAGATGATTGGACCAAAGTCCTTACTCTCACCACCAGCTTCAGGTTCTTAGCTGCTGGATTTTCTCTGCTCACTGTCAATCTCAATTGAGATGTCAGTGGGCTGAGTTGCCATGGTTGAGATCTTAATGATGTAATCACTTTCAAAATTAAGAGCCTCTTCCATATGAACATCCTGAACAGGTTTAGAAGTGTCCACCTCAGTAGTAGGTGACTGATAGGGGCTAGAAATAAGAGCCTTAGAAGTACTCATCTGTCTTTGAGTAGGGGAAAAGAAGAGAGAATCATGGTACTCACTGAAACCTAGATCTTCATCAGTGTAGAAATCAAGTTTGGGGATTGGTTGGTTGAGATCTATAGGCTAGGGCTGGTAACTGTCCCCTCATGGTTGATCACTTGAGTGTTGAGACTCAAAGTGATGGCTTATGGTAGTTTGGCTGATGAGCTCATCAGGCTGAGCATTAGGAACCTCAGAACTGATCCTTGAAGAGATGGGAGTGGTCTTCTCCTCAAGAGAAATGGGAGCTCCAGTGTCCACTTCCTACTATATGGGTGAGTATACGGGGGCCTCCGTAGACTGAATAGTCTTAGAAGGGTTTCGTTTGGATTTTCTTTGGTAGGAGATGGTGATTTGAGGTTGTGTGGGTGGATGGGATATAGAAGGTGTGGGTTCAACACTAGCAGGTGTTGCTAGGTTGTCACCTTGAGCAATGAGCTCTAACATTTTTGGGACTAGGGTTGTTTCTACCCCAGAGAAGCAAACAGTGGGCTTTCTCAGTATTTTGAACATACCGGGTTTCATCTATTCCAGTTTAAGACTGTTACATATTTCCCTTAACTGTGAGCCCAGTTCACAGTTAAGAATGTACTGGACATATCTAGGAAACATGTAATATTCTAAGGAGTCCAAGTTTGCAAGTAAATTAGTGTAAACAAATTGAGAGTACCTGAACTTGACCCCCTGAATCATTCCATGGATAATGAAGGAGAGATCCTCAGGTATCTGGTCCCATCCACCATGCTTGTTTGATAAGCTGTGGATGACCACATGGAGCAGGAATCTCCATCGACATGAGATCTTCCCTTTTCTAAAGGTCTTTACAGAGAAGTCTCCCTCATATCCCATCTGCTCAAAGGAATGATTAACAACTTCCTTTGGGAAGAACATCTCACCTTCTTCATCAACCAGCTGAAGATGCATGTTGATGATGGCCGGAGTGATGAAGTTGTTCTCCCCTGCATTGTGGCATACAGTGCCTTCTCCCCATCCATAACGACTTCTTGACAAAGTTTGAAATCCGAATGTCAATCCCACCTCTGAAAAAGTAGTTTACTTTTGCTCAAAAAGTAGTTTTCTTAGAAGTCAAAAAGCTTCTGAAGGTAAATTATCTTCGGATGTTTTAATGAAAAATTTTCCGAAGCTAAAATGACATCGGAAGAATTTTCTGAGAGTTTTGAAAATTTTGCTTTGGAAGAGATATTAAAATCTGAGAGTTAACTTTGCTTCGGAAGAAAATAGTCCTTGAAAATAAATAAGTGTCTAAGACAAGTATTTAAGCTTCGGAAGATATTTCAGAAATCTTTTTTGAAAGTAAAATTTCTTAGACAATTATCTGTTTTTGGAGGCATGATTTTCTTTCGAAGATAAAAATATATCTTCTGAAGAATCAGAAAATTTTCAAGAATCTAAGGAAAGTCTTCAAAAAGGATTTTCATCCAAAGAAAACAAGAGCTTATGAAAGTGATGAACTAGACAACTTAGGACACACATATTTTAAGAAACAATAAGAATTAGTTTTAAGAAAAACCCACTGAAAATTTATCATCCCAATAGCTGATATTAGATATTTAAATCTTTGTTCATCAAAAGTTTTTGTAAACAAATCAGCATATTGATCATTTGTGTGAACTTTGACCAATTTAATTGATCCCTTTTCATAGTTATCTCTTAGTAAATGATACCTGATAATGATGTGTTTGGTCCTTGAATGCTGCACATGATTTTCTGTGAGTGAGATAGCACTGTTGTTGTCTATGTGAATGGGAATCTCCTTGAAGTTTGACCCATAGTCTAGCATCAAATTCTGAATCCAAAGCACTTGAGCACAGCAGCTTGCAGCAACAATGTATTCAGCTTTAGTAATTGATGCAGTGACACCTGATTGTTTCTTGCATTGCCATGAGACAACCCTTCCACCAAGGAACTGACATCCCCCAGATGTAGACTTTGTAGTCATGTTGCAACCACCATAATCACTATTTATATAAGCATACAGATTGAAGTCAGGATTCTTTGGGTACCATAAACCAATTGTTGAAGCACCTTTGAGGTATCTTAGAATCCTCTTGACTATGATAAGGTGAGACGTCTTAGGGTTGGCTTGATATCATGCATAGATACATGTAGCAAACATAATATCAGGCCTGCTAGTAGTAAGATACATAAGAGACCCAATCATAGCCCTGTATAAGTTTTCATCTACACACTCCCCCTCAAGATCAGGTTCAAGGGAGTGGTTTCTAGCTATGGGTGTCTTAGATATCTTACAATTAGTCATGTTGAACCTCTTGAGTATGTCCTGAACATACTTTGACTGATTTATGAAGATGCCATCTTCAACTTGCTTCACTTGAATTCCCAGAAAGAAATTGAGTTCTCCTATGGTAGTCATTTCAAATCTGTATTTCATCAGCTTCTCAAAATCTTTGTAGAGCTTTGGTTTAGTTGAACCAAAGATGATGTCATCCACATACACTTGAACTAGCAATATGTCATTTCCCTGTCCTTTGATGAACAATGTTCCATCTATAGTACCTCTCATGTATACATGTTTGCAAAGATACTCAGACAGAGTCTCATACCACTTCCTGGGTGCCTGATGTTGCCCATAAAGAACTTTGTCAAGCGTGCAGACATGATGATCAGGATCTACAAAACTAGGTGGTTATTTGACATACACCTCTTCATCAATCACTCAATACAGAAAAGCACACTTCACATCAAGTTGAAAGACCTTGAAGTCCTTGGATGCAAAAAATGCCTCTATCATCCTTCTTATTCCTAAATACCCATTTGGTTCCAATGGTAGTCTTCCCATGAAGAAGAGGACAAAGGTTCCAAACTTTCTGCCTTTTGAAATAAAGCAGCTCTTATTGCATAGCTTTAACCCAACTTCCATCCTTTAGAGCCTCATCAACTTTCTTTGGCTCTATCTGTGATAAGAAACAAGAGTGAGGACAAACATTTCCTTCATGGGTTTGTCCTCTTGTTCTTACCCCTATGACAACATCTCTAATGATATTTGTGGTGGGGTGAGACTTGTGGATCCTAAGCTGAGGGATCACAGCAAGTTACTGAGAAATATCTATATTAGAGAAATTCAGATCTGGCATAATTGTTTCTCCCACCACATCAGCACACTTATCAAGAGAAACTTGATCCAAGAAGTGTGTGACATCATTGATGTTATCATCTTTGGTGTGGTTAATGTTGGGTTTGTTAGAACATTAACAATAGTTTTTTAACCATTTAAACAAGAAAAACGCAGCGGAATAATAGATTTATAACCTTGTTCATAAGCTGAAAAATCAAGTTCTATTTGATGTTATAAGTTGTAAACAAACCCAAGAACAAAAGGATCTTTTATATGTGAAAGTAACTAGCTATGAAACA
>BJCM01214655.1:0-12841 GCA_018326385.1 Flaveria bidentis | reverse complement strand
ATAGAGGAATATGACGTCAGCAGATGTCACCTGATAGTGACATCTAACAGATTATACAAACAACTGAATATAACTGAAACTACTGAAGATGTCCACAATAACTGAGGATATCTGCTTACAATAAAAGCTAAAGTACCAGCTAATTCTACAACTACTGAAACTACAACATCTGAAGTGTAAGATCTTCAGATATTTTACATTATACTAAACTACTGATTACAATCTACTGAAAATGTAAAGACAACTACTGAAAGTAAACCATCACAACTACTGAAGAGAACTTCTTCAGCTGTTGTGACAACCTCTGAAAACTTGATCTTTAGACTTTATCTTCAAACTCTATCTTTAGACTTTGTCTTCAGCTTTTGTCTTCAGACTTTGTCTTCAGACTTTTGTCTTTAGACTCTGTCTTCAGACTTTGTCTTTTGTCTTCAGCTGATGTAGACTACTTCAGTTGTTATGATGTCTGTGGGACTTAAAGGTTTTTCTGATCTGGCTCATTCGTTCTTTTGGTCCAACATTAAATGTCACGCTAGACAATCTTAGCAACCGGGCTCAAGCTTGTTTTTTTTATAAATCTTTTAAAATTGATGAAAATTTTTTTATCGAGATGAACTCAATTAATCCCAACTAGGGAGAAAAAGTCATCTTTAATAGTCGAATTTCGCTGAAGAAATGATTGTTTCGCCAAAATTATAGTTTCGCAGTGAACTCTAGTTTCGCTCAGCCGACAATACTTTCGCTGGAAATTTCGGCAGCAGTTTTGCTAGCCAAATGCCTAAAACAACTTAATTTCGCCGACAAGTTCTCACGAAACAAGCTTGAACTTTCATTCAATGATACTTTCGACAACAATTTCGCTTGTAATATGCACACAAGCACTGTTGAACTTTCGTTCAAGATCACTACTTTCGCTGAGATGTTGAAATTAACTACAAAGTGTAAAACACTTGTAGTTTCGCTGAAAGAACATGCAACTTCGCTGGATGAATTAGTAATTTCGCTGGACGAAGCTGAAAAGCTTTTTCAACATGAAATCAATCTTAAAATGCCCAAATCTCAATGTATTTGAAAGCTGATGATTAACAGAGCTTTCCCAACCAATAACAAGCAAACTTCAATCAATTTCCATATCAATAACACTCAATTTTGGTCCGAAATTGATGAATACAAGATATTGAACAAAACAACCAAAACCTCAACTTCTCACTCTAAAAATCTTCAAATCTTTAGTGAATTTGATCCAAAATGGCTCTGATGTCAAATTGTAACTCCAGGATAATCACACTTGAATCAAATCACGAAGATTATAGATCAAAATATAATAATCACAACAAAACCCATTTGATCTTCAATTAGATTGCAAAATATGTTTACAAGTAATCCCTCAATCTAGTGGTCATTCAACCATTAACCAAAACCTAATAACAATTAACCTATTTATAGTCTAGACTAATATTCACTAATTGCACTAAACCCCCTAGACTTAGGCTAATAAATACAAAATTACATATTAAGCATAAACATGTCAAAAAACATGATAAAATATATTTTGTTCACACAAAATATATTTATTACAATATAACTCCTAGTCATTAAATCTTTAACGTTTTGTCTCGGTTCTTCGTCTTGAACGTGTCGGGTTTGACTTTTGTTGACTTTGACCGTGACGATGACTTTTGTTGACTTTCATTGTGTTGATAATAGAGACTATCTTTTACAGCTCCAACACATATGCTTCTTATATTTCATTGAAAGTGTATCAAATGGATGTTAAGGGTGCATTTTTGTATGAATCAATCACTAATGATGTGTATGTAAACAACCTCAAGGTTTTGAAAATGCTGAATTTCCTTATCGTTTGTACAAGCTCATCAAAGCTCTTTATGGTCTACATCAAGACCCAAGAAACTGGTATGGAACATTGTCAAAGCACTTGATCTAATATGGATATACACGAGGGAAGATTGATCTTACTTTATTCATCAAGAGGGATGCATCTGATCTTATTTGTGTACAAGTGTATGTATATGATATCATCTTTGGATCAACGAGTCAAAAACTTTGCTTAGAATTTGAAGAAATCATGAAATCTCGTTTCTAGATGAGTTCTGGAAATATTCAAGCTAGTGTTGTTTGATATTAAAATTTAGGGGGAGTAAAGATGAAAAAGAATACATCAAAATAAAAGTTTGGATGAAAGAGGATGAAACCAAAATATTCAAGCTAGTGTGTGTTTGATATGAAAATAAAACAATAATTTTCACATTGTTTTAAAATGTGGAAAAGCTTCTTGCAAAGAGTTGAGAGTGTTTGTATTTTTATGAAATGTTTCAGACTAAAATGACGGGAAAGTTATTAATAATAAAATTTGGTCAAAAGTCAATATTTGGTCAAAAAGGTCAACATGTAGTCAAAAAGTCAAAGTTTTGGTCAAATAGTCAAAGTATGAGTCTTTATTCAAAGTTTGACCAAAGTTTGAAAATTTAATGAAGAAAAGTGAAATTGATCAAAATTAGGGTTTGAATGAAGTTTGTGTGAAAACTTTGACAAGTGTTAGACATATGGATGTCTCATGCGCCTAAATAGTGTTCATAAGTCTAAGTTTAGTCGCATGATGAAATTTCAATTTTATGATAAGTGTTGGACGTTTTGAGTTATCCTCATGTGTCTAAACAGTGGTCATCAGCCTAAAATTCTTGGTTAAGTGTTGGGTGTTTTGCACAAGCTCATGCGCCAAAACAGTACCAGACGTCTCATATTGAAAATAAAACAAAGTGTTAGGCGGTTCATTCTAGGTCATGCGCCAGAACAGTGCTGATGCGCCTAAACAGTGCTCATGTGCCAAAACTGTGCAAATGCACCTAGATACTTAAAACAAAATTGGACCAAGTGTAACTTATGCGTCTTAGGTTCATACGCCTGAATAGGGGTAATACGCATGTATAGTGCTAATGCGCCTAAACCTCATGCGTCTAAACAATTTTCATGCTCCTAAATAGTTGTAATGCGTCAAAGGGTTTTTACACTTCTATAAATCCAACACTTGCATAAATTTCATTAGATTTGAATATTTCACTCAATTTCACGCTGCTCTTACACTCAGTTCTGACTCACTCAAATACTCTCTAATTACTTGTTTGTTCTAAGATTGATCGATTCTCTAAGGTAATATCAGTGAATGCGATCAACACATTATGATTATATCATCAAATCAGTGTTCATTATCATCAAATCAATCGGGCGTTTGAACCCTATTTAGGCGTTCAACCCTAAAAACATTGTATAAATCTGAAATTGTTGATTCATTGTGATTGTTTGTTAACATTGGAACCTAAAATTTTTAATAAAATTGGATTGCGAATAGATTAACATAATCAAATCCTCATCACAAAATTTTTCCATGATTCAATGATCATCAGAATATAAAAAATTAATAATAAAATAATATTATTGAAATGAATCACACTTGAATTTTTTCAAACAAAACTAATTTGTTTTCTTTAAAACTCAACTTGTATGTTCAAATCATCTAGAAACAAATCACTTAATTGATTCTATATCTTAAAATTTGATTAAATCAACAAAATAGTAAGGTCATATCTTTGAATTTTTTTAATAAATGATCAAATTTTCAAATATAAAATTTACTAAGCGAATATAAAATCTATTAAAGTAATTATACATTTTTACAAAGTTGATAAAACTTAGTTAAGTATAATATTTCATACTAATTCATGTTTCTTTTTTATTAACAAATGAATATTTTAAGGTATGAGCTAAGCATAATGTTGCTGCTTTTCTAAATGAAGAAGTTAGAGAAGCTGATGGATATGAAGAGATGATAAGATTTCTTCTAACGACTAAATATGTCTATGATATGTGTGCAAGACCGGCAATATATGAGAGGCTAATCAAGAAGTTCTGGATAACTACAGAAGTTGAGTTGGATGATAATAGAAGAAAAGTTGTAAGGGGATTCATCACAAATGACAGAATGATTGAAGTATCCCAAGAGTCTATAATATTTGCTTTAAGATTGGGTGAAAATGAAGATCAAGATTTATCTGAATACACTTTTAATGATTGTAGAGAGACTTTCATGCAAATGGGTCACCTAGATAACTTCCCAAAGAAGCAATTCTTTAGGGCTATTGTTCATAATCACTGGAAGTTGCTCTGCTATATATTTCAGCATTGTATGTCAAAAAGAAGTTCAGGATGGAACTCATTTCCAATTGATATAGCATCTCCCATAGTACCCATAACCACTAACATAAGATTTAACATGGCTAATTGGATTATGAATGGGTTCATATTCGACTTGGAGAAAGAAAAAAGGAATAAGTACTTGATGTATCCTAGATTTATCCAGTTGACTATAATTGAAGAATATCCTGATATCCATGCTTATGTAGTGCAAGGTGATAGACTTGATTTAGAGCATATGTACGAGGTGGTGTATAAGAGACTAGCAGTGATTACAGGAGCTGCTAATGTACCTATGTTTGAGTACATGAGGAATGTAGCTAATGATATTGTTGATATTAATCAATAACACTTCCATTTGCTAGAGGATGAGCATGTGAATCCCAATCATCTTATTGAAGATGTTATCGAAGAAGTTGTTGAAGAATATGATAAAGAAGATGATGAAAATGATCATGATGATGAAAGTTGTTCTAACAATGATGATGATAATGACGATCACATTGATGATGATGACAATCATGGTGGTGATCAAGGAGGTGAAATAGAAGGTGCTAATGAAGAAGCTATTCAATAGATGGACAGTGAACAAAAAATCTTTGATCATATAGAAGATAATGTAAAGGAAAGAAATAGTGATGACGTTGATACAAAAATGAATGAACAAAGAAATGATGATCAAGTTGAAAATGAAGATATTGAGAATGTTGATTTTAATCAAGCATTTGATTTTGTAATTTTCTGGTCTGAGCCAATTACAGAGAATGTTATTTCTCATGTACAAACTCCAAGTCCTAAAGTTGTGATTGTGAAAGAAAAAGACCAAGAAATGAAACAATCAATATATGCTTGTATTCAAATTGAAATGGATAATGATACTGATGAACTTGAAGAGTTGAAGTCTAAGATTGAATCTTGGAATGAAGAAATTAAGAAATTGAAGAAAGAAAATGATATCTTAAAAGCTAATGATGAGCTGAAGAATATTATGATGTCTGAAATTGAAGAAAAAGTGAAGTAAATGTTTGAGGAGTTAGAAAAGTTAAAAGAAAGTTTGAAAGAACCTGAAAAAGAAAGTGAGATAATAGTTGTTGAGGAAGAAACTGTTCAAGAACCTCAAGAAACTGCAACTGGCAAATTTACTGAATCTAAAAAGGGGAGAATAAAAATTGATGAAGTTGAAAACATCTTTAGACATGCAACAAAGAATGTAGAAGAAATCCTATTTTTACTGACATAGTTGAAAATGTAGAAGGAAGAGACATGAGACAAAGAATTGAAGCATTGGATGATATAGAGTCTGATCTACCTAATGAATGGTATGATGAAGTGATAGAAGATGAAGATGTATTTGATGTTGTTGATTTTAGATACATGATGTTCCTAATTTTTTGTGCTTAAATGTAAAAATCTTTCATGTCTTACATGTGTGTAATGTGATGATGAAATGAAGTATAATATATGTCTTGATGTTTACTTGTCTTTGAGTATTTCATATTATTATTTTCTTTGGTATAATTCATATGTATGAACATCATATATAGGTTTGAGGTTGTTGCACATAGTTCTAAGTCAATAATGATTGGGAAATGTGTTCAACTAAGTCGGGTGATTATTCATACTAACGGACCATACTTATGGACCATACACATGAATATATCATGCTTATGGACCAGTCGCACGACTGAACTTGGAGTTTGGATTAGTCGTATGATTGAGGCATAAGATTGACTCAGCCACACGACTGAACCTTCAGTCGTGCGTATGAATCAACCACATGATTCAGTTGCACGAAATACGAATGGAAACTACAAACCTATAAATACCACTTAATTCGTGGAAAAACAAAACACTTTGAAAACTTTGAGAGAGACTTCGAATATTCATAAATCCTAGCTGTCCAGAGCATCCAAAACAGCTAATCCAACTTCAAAGTTTGTTCTTGATCGATTTCAACTCATTCTTAACGTTTAGTTCATTTTCATAGCGATCTGGTTATCGTTCTCACTGATTGGATTTCCAATCAAATAGGATTCCGCACTATTTTATCTGGTTTCACGCAGAATCAGTTAGTACTCCGTATCTACACGGTCCCCTAACAAGTGGTATCAGTTCCTTGGCTCGTGATTTTGCGTGGATTCGATTAGTTTTGGTGTTAAAACATATGTTTTAATTCAAAAGAGTCACCACTTTGCTTTTAAAGGTGTTTTCAACGTTTGCATACATTAAAGTTTTATTTTTTCATTATACAACAGATTAGGGTTCCTGGGAAACTCATATTTTGTGTTAAAGTGTCAAGATATTCGATTTTACAAACACAACAGCCTTCAGTCGCACGATTGGACCATTCGTACGATTGAACTCAATCGTATACTCCATCCGCATACCTGAACTCCGTCGTCTCCCTCATTCACACGATTGAGCAACTCCAGTCGTTTGATTCAAATCATCTTGTTGATACGCACGACCAAATCCAATCGCACGATTGAATTCATTCGTATCCTTCATTCACACGAGTGATCCATACTCATAGCCCATTCGCACGAGTGAAACTGTCATGTTCTAAAAGTACAGTGTTTAAAGCAATGGAAGATCAATTTGCTGCATTTACTGCCGGAAAGAACTCTCACCTCCCGAACCTTCTACTTCTGGAGAATGAGATTGGAAATCATACTAAACAGCCAAAGCTGTTAACGTTAGATGAATATCCACAGTGGAAACAATAGTTTGAAATCTATTTAAATGGAGTTGACCTAAATATTTGGACATCCATTGAGACTGGTTATACGGTACCAGTCAGTGCTAATACAGTCAAGTTGACATTGGGAGTAATGAGTGAAGCTTAAAAGATTCTGTTCAATGCTAAAAAGAAAGTATATGCCTAGTTGACTCTGTCGATAACTAAAGACATCTTTCATCAGTTATCTGAGAACAAGCAGGATAAAAAATTATGGGAGGCATTGGAGAAGAGATATGATGGAAACGAAACTCTTAAAACACTATTGGCTAAAGCTCTCAAAAAGGAATTTGATAATTTCTCCTCGATAGGGAATGAGAGCTTGGATGATATTATTGACAGATTCTATCATCTGATGAGTTGCACACTCATGGTGTGATAACATCTATGGAAGATAAAGTTTCAAGCTTTGCTATGGTTAGCCTGAGAAATGGGATTTATTTATGTCTAATCTGAGACAAAATGACATTTATCTGATGTTAGACATAAATTATTTCATCTTGAAGTTAAGGGAGGAAGAACTGCGAATGAAATACAAGTCGAAGAAATGATCCTATGTTTAGAATCCTTCACATTACAATTCAGTTCTAACTCCAACTCTTTCAGGAGCACCAGTACAAACATCATTCGTGCCTAGTTCTTCTGCTCCTTCCCAAAACTGTGCATCAGGTCCCAAAATGTCAGGATCAACTGGAACCCAATACATAGTTCCTGAAACAAATACTACAAAGTTGAAGACTGAGAATCTTGGTATTGTCACAGTGGAAATTGCCAAAGAGCACATGGATCTTTTAGCGGCTGTTGTACAATCTTATGATGGTTTAGTTGCCGGTAAGATTGGAAATTGTCATCTTGCATATGAGGATTATAAGGAAGTTGATGAAAATGAGCAAGAAAGAATGGACATAATGTGGGCCTTAGCTAGTGTTGTCAGAAGAGCAAAGAAGTTTGTCAAAAAGACGGGGCAGAATCTAGTAGCCACTAAAGATACAACTTTTGGTTTTGACAAAACCAAAGTCACATGCTTCAACTGTGGTGAAAACGGGCACTTTAAACGTGAATGTGTAAAGCCGAAGAAAACTGGTAATGGAAACCTATTTCCCATATTCAACCATCAAGACAAATATATGATTGGAACTACTTCCTTAAGAAAAGAGACAAAGGCCTTGACTGCTCAAGGTGATGAAGGGCAAGACTGGTCCTTCCGATTTGTTTCTCTGGGTGAATCAAACATTGCCTTTATTGATGCATTGGATAATGGATCTGCTAGTGAATGTGAGATCATAGTTGAGCAAGCAATGTCAGATGTCGAAGAAGCTGTGAATGTTGTAAATCACTTGGTTGAGGAAGAGCTCAGAGCAATAAACTTAGAATCTCCAGTCACCGAAGAGTCTGATACGGCTTTCATGGCTGATTTGTCTGATTCCTCACAGGTAAGTTCTAATGACCAGTTATTTGAAAAACATGCTTGTACTGAATGTGACAAATTTAGGGAACGCATTGATCTAAAATTTGCAAGGTTTATAGAACACAATGATAATTTAGTAAATGACTTACAACTCTGCATTAAGGTTGATTGTATTTTAAAACAAAATGGTTGCAGTTTCAAAGAAAAAATAGAACTTTTAGGAAAACAACTAAGGGAAACCGAGGTTGATGCATTAAATCAGGCAATTGCATCAAGTTTTATTTAAATTCTTCGGAAGAAACGAAAAAGGAAAAAGTAGTTTCAGAAGTCGAAGTTGAATCCTTAAAATGAAAACTGCACAGCTTGGCTAGTTCTTCAAACAAGTTCAAAACTTAGTGAAAGAACGAAATAATGGGGAAGGTCTGGTTTATAAAGTAGTTCTGCCATCACATGCAATCTTTTTGAACACTAAATATAAAATAATCAATTATAACCTAGTAAAGGATCATGTGGTGTCCACTCCTCTAGTTAGTGATCCCGATTCTATGGGCAAACCTATGAAGAATAGCACTAAACAGAAGGAGTCTACTTTGAAATCAAAAGAAAAGATGCCTATTGAAAATTTTGATGATCAAATGGAAAAGGTTAATTTAAGTTCAGGTTCACACACGTCTACATCTGAAGCCAAAATGACTAATCTGGTTAACCAAAAACGTGTTACTCATCAAATTCAAAATAAACTAAAAGTTAAAGATGTTAAAAATGTTAAAAGAATTAATTTTGTTAAAGATGCTGAAACATCTAAAAGAGAAGTGATAAAATCCAACCAGACACATCTCACACCCTTACCAAACTCAACCCCACATAAAAATTTTCTTCAAATCTATAGAAGGGAGATGATGCTACAGTTGTGGAAAACAAGGACATATTTCTCCTAATTGTGCTTAATATCAGACGCCTAAAAAGAAAATTGAACTTGATGATGCAAAACCAATTTTTTCTAAAATGAGATCTAATACTCCACCTAAGAGTATTAGTGAACCTAAAGTTCAAACTATAAGCTAGTCATCTATTTATCACAGAGAGGCCTTACACAAAACTGGCTTATGGAAGATAAAATCAAGTAATTTGTCTGATAATGAGAACAAGAAGAAGAACAATGTGCCCTCATCCTCTGGAGGACAGTGGGTTGAGTTCATGATGTGTGATTCCTCTGGGTCACCCAAGCCATTTAAGGCTTGGGTCCCAAACCTGAACTAATCAATTCCTTTGAATATGCAAGGTGTCCGCTACTGCGCTATCACAAATACCTGGATTGTTGATAGTGGGGTGTCCAGGCACATGACTGGGAATTCGTCTCACCTTTTTAAGGTCAAACTAATTATAGGGGGACATGTATCATTTTCTTGAAATAAAGGAGGTTACTTCACCGCTCAACAATTACTGAACAATTTGTTTTCAGTCTCCCAGATTTGTGATAAAGGAATCAAAGTTGTGTTTGACAACAAGAAGTGCTACATGCTGAAGAAGGATTATGTTATCCAGGAGGATAAAGTTCTAATGTCAGCTTCAAGATATAATGATCTGTATGTATTGGATCTATTAAAAGCCTCCACAACTGAGACCACTATGCAATGCTTCTTGTCAAAGGAAACAGAGAGGGATTCAGTATCCTGGCATAGGAGAATGGGACACATTAATCCTAGAAAGATGAATCATCTGGTACAAAATGATTTAGTAAATGGAGTAACTATCGAGAATTCCCAGCTTCCGGATTTTTGTATAGCATGTAAGAAATAGAAACAGACTAAGAAGTCTCACAAGGCAAAGAAAGTTAATTCTATCGATATTCCTCTCGAGCTTCTACACATGGATCTGTTTGGCCCGGTAAGCACAAAGAGCTTTGCTGGAGATCTATACTGCCTTGTAGTAACTGATAATTACTCAAGATTTTCTTGGGTGATGTTTCTGAAATCCAAATCAGAGACTTTTGAATCATTCAAACATCCAGTAACTACTTTGGAATCACTCTACAAGCTGAAAGTAGGGCAGATTCGAAACTGAAAGTAAGAATCGAAGCTTGGAGTATCTCGAACCATTTGGTGCACCAATTTACATAGAGAGAAATGAATTGTACATAAAATTACGTCTGCCCACACTCCACAGATGAATAGGGTTGCTGAAAGAAAGAATTGTAGCTTGATAGAGACAGCAAGAATAATGTTAGCCAACTCTAAACTGCCTATTCAATTTTAGAATGAGGCAATGGCGAATGCATGTTACACTCTCAATTGAGTCTTGGTGGTCAAACATCATGGTAAAACATGTTATGAACTGCTCCAGTGACGTAAACCAAACTTGGAGTATCTCGAACCATTAGGTGCACCGTGCATGTTGTTAAAGAAAACTCAGACTGAGAAATTTAGTGAGAAGGCTGAAGAAGGTATCTTTCTCGGATACAGTATACCAGACAAGAGAGTTTATAACAACTCAACTGGTCAGGTCAAAGTGTGGTGCAATGTTGATGTTCAAAGATACACCACCCCCTTGCTGGAAAAGGTCCTTCCTTCTTCTTTGACTATGATGGATTTTTTAAGTCCTTCAACCTACCTCCCTCTCATCCTGATGATGAGTTATCTGCTACAATGATGTACGATGTTCTGAACACTCCTCCATAAGACTCGACACCATTGGTTCCATTAGACGATTATTCTAGTCCTTCAAGGAAGAGCTTGAAGTAAGTGATTCCTCCTCTAATGATGAAGCTGTTGATACTGCAAATATGGACCAGGAGGACCAGGTTCCCACTAATGAAAGTACACAAGCATCAAATCTGGATGCCTCTAACACTTCTTAACCTCATACTCCAATAACTACAAATACTAAACCTGGGATGCAAAATCTTGATCCTGAAGTAGTTGTTCCCACCACTCCCGGATCTCGAATTAATGTGCATCATCCCCTGGAAAACATTATCGGGGATGTTCTATCAGGAGTGCAGACACGAAACAACTATACTTAGCTAATTATGCCTTAGTCATGGAAAAAGGATATCTTCACTATGGTGCTTATTGATGTTTTGTGTCTCAATTTTAGACAAAATATGTAAGTGAAGCCTTAAACGATCAGGCATGGGTTAGTGCTATGCAAGAAGAACTATTGTAGTTAAAGACGTTAGGAGTATGGACCCTTGTGGACAGACCAAAAGGTGCTAAGGTGATTGGTACCAAATGGGTGTTGAAGTGTAAGAAAGATGATCAAGGGGTTATAATTAGAAATAAGGCTCGGTTTGTGGTTCAATGGTTTAGACAAGTCGAAGGCATTCACTATAATGAAGTGTTTGCACCCGTGGCACAAATGGAAGCAATTCATATCTTTCTAGCATATGCATCCTACATGAAGATTAAAGTTTATCAATTAGATGTAAAAAGTGCATTCCTTCATGGTGAAATCCATGAAACAGTCTATGTTAGTTAACCCAAAGGATTTGAGGGTCCTTATTATTGAGATAGAGTTTAGAAACTGGACAAGGCTCTTTACGGGCTCCATCAAGCCCTTAGAGCCTGGTATGAGAAACTCTCAACTCATCTAGTGAAACATGGTTTTCATAGAAAGGTTATTGACTGCATGTTATTCATCAAAGAAAAGGATGATGATTTACTACTTGTATAGATATATGTGGATGACATAATCTTCGGTTCCAAAAATGAAGAATTATGTAAAGAATTCGAATATGTAATGAAAGTAAAGTTTGAGATGAGTGCCATGGGGAGATGAAGTTCTTTCTTGGATTTCAACTGGATCAGAAACCAAAAGTAATCTTCCTGCATCAGTCCAAATATGTAGGATATGCCCTCAATCGATTCAACATGGAGAATGTTACGGCCGCTGGAACTCCACTTGCCACGAACCATGACGTGGCACATGACGAAAATGGTGATCTTGTTGATGTCACCATGTACAGAGGAATGATCGGATCTCTAATGTACCTCACAGCCTCTCGTCCTGATATCATGTATGCCATGTGCCTTTGTTCTAGATATCAGGCTAAACCAAAAGTAAATCATCTCATAGGAGTTAAAAGGATTTTTCGTTATCTGAAGGGTACTCCAACACTCTGGTTGTGGTATCCTTATGATGATGACTTTGAGCTTACGACGTATTGATAGGATCAATTGAGAAAATCTGTAATGATTTATGTAAACAATTCAAGAGAAACACAAACAATTGTAATCGATTCAAGCAATATCAACAAATTCACAGTTCATTGATATAGCTAAGACAATTACAAGAGTAAGAAAGCAGTTAACAATTCTCAACAAACTCTCAACAGCTTACTTGAATTCTCTCTCACTACTACTCTCTAGTCTAAGCTATTTATACTAGCAATTAAGGAACTAACAATTTACAAAACTAGTCCCTATACTAGTACAGAATATAAAATATTTACAAAAAGACTAAATGTTAATCTTTCAAGGGTTCTAACA
>BJCM01214623.1:0-12329 GCA_018326385.1 Flaveria bidentis | reverse complement strand
CATATTACTAAGTTTGAATATATTTCATAATCATTACATTACTAAGATTAATTCAAACAACCACAAACCAATATAGTCAGTTCAATAAGCGTTAAACTACTAATCAATGAAATAATAAACATTATAAGCACAACCACACATTGTATTTCATTAAGTACCCATTCAATTACATATGTGTAAGACAATGAAGAAATTTTACATTAAGTTCATGAACTAGGTACACATGTATCTACACGTGTGTCACACACTTCTCCACAGAAATAGTTAAATCGTCAAGTTGAAAACAGATCATGCTACAACTGTGGAAAGTATGGACACATTGCACCTTGCAAGATCGATGTTGGTCACTTAACACTTTGTTTCTCTCAAACTCACCTAGAACAACACTCGATTAAGGATAGAATCCGTAAGAGTTGATCACAATATTGAAAGTAATAAAGAACACTATAAGTAATTTTCAAGGTACTTTTATTTATTGCTTCTCAACTCAATAATACAAGACTCTTACAAGCAGTGTGGAATGAGTTACAAAGAGAACCTATATATAATACTACCTACAGTCAGATATACTTTGATACCAGCTGGGATCCCTTAGCTAAAGCCTATACTACATGACTATAGTTTAAGATATCTCGGATAAAGTCTTATCTGAGATATGGTAGTCTGGACATGTCCCTGACTTAACTTTTGTCACCAACTAAAGTTGGTAACATGTACTATCATAAAAAGGTGAACAATGGAATAAAGTATAGTCAACTATATGGCTCTTTAAGAAAAAGCCATGCTGTATCAGAAGCCTGCAAGCGGAGTGTCAGATACCATACTAATGTCCACTGGTTCATAGCAGTATCTTCCGAAGGTTAAATGGCTTCGGAAGAGTAAGTACTTCCGAAGCCACTTATACTTTGGAAGAGGCTGCTTCTTCCAAGGCTTGGAGACTTCTTCTTTTCATTATACTCCGGAAGTGGTCTTTAGGTTATTCTTCTAATACTGGAACTTCGGAAGTATGCACTTGACTTCAGAAGTAGAGTTCTGTCTTTGGAAGTTGATCTTTCACTTTGTCTTCGGAAGAACTCTACAACCTTCGGAAGTTCCATGCTAAGCTTCGGAAGCCTTTGTATGCAGCACCAAAATTATCTAAGTGACTTAGTTTTGGTTGCATTAGCCTTCTTCTTGATCCAACACGTCTTATTGTCCTTATTATCAGACACAAAAGAAAAAGGTTGAACTTTATGATAGTAAAGTAAGCTCTTCCAAAAGAAGCTCCATGACTCCACCAAAAAGAGTCAGTGAACCTAAAGTTCAACCTATCAACCAGTCTCTGTTTATCACAAACAGGCCTTACATAAGACTGGCTTATGGAAAGAGAATTTATCCTTGAATCTGATAATGAGAACAAGAAGACAACAGATCTTCTCTCACCCTCAAAAGGTCAATAGGTGGAATTTATTATGTGTGATGCTTCTAGGACACCCAAGCCAGTTAAGGCTTGGGTCCCTAACCTCAACTAATGATTTCCATTGAATGTGCAGGGTGTTCAATATAGTTCTGATACAAATACTTGGATCGTAGATAGCGGAGCATCAAGGCACATGACTGGAAATCGGGCACTCCTGTCAAACGTCAAACAAATTAAAGGAGATCATGTTTCTTTCGCGGGAAATAAAGGAGGGTACATCACAGCTCAAGGGGTGGTAGGGAACCAGATAGTAAAGTTTGATAAGGAAAACTACATTCAACAAATTCAAAACAACTTACTTTCGGTATCCCAAATATGTGACAAAGGTTTAAAGGTAGTTTTTGATAACAAAAAGTGCTTTGTCCTGAAAAAGGACTATGTGATCCCGGAGGACCAAGGCTTAATGTCTGCCTCAAGATATAATGAACTTTATGTCTTGGATTCATCAAAGGCCTCTACAACAGATCATCAAGTACAGTGCTTTCTGTCAAAAGCTACCGAGAAGGATTTAATCTCCTGGAATAGGAGAATGGGACACATCAATCCATGGAAGATGAATCACTTGATCCAAAATGATCTAGTGCCAGGAGTAAACGTCAAAAACTTCTAACTCCCGAATTTTTGTGTCGCCTGCAAGAAAGGCAAACAAACGAAGAAGTCTCATAAGGAAAAGAAGGTTCATTCCATTGAATTGCCTCTTGAGCTTCTTCACATGGATCAGTTTGGTCCAATCATTACAAGAAGCATCGCAGGCGACTTGTACTTCTTTGTAGTTACAAATGACTACTCAAGATTCTCAAGATTCAAAGAGTTAGTAACTACACTGGAGTCTCTCTACAAGCTAAAGGTAAGACAAGTATGCTCAGACAACGGAACCGAGTTCAAGAATCAATGGATTGAGGCTTTCTGCAAATAAAAGGGAATTGTGCACCGGTTCACTTCCGCCTACACTCCTGTGATGAATGGTGTTGCTGAGCGAAAGAATCACAGCTTAATAGAGACAGCACGGACAATGCTAGCAGACTTGAAGCTGCCTATCCAATTTTGGAATGAGGCAGTTGCCAATGTGTGTTACACGTTAAATCGAGTTCTGGTAGTTAAACATCATGGCAAGACGTGTTACGAGTTACTTCAACGACGTAAACTAAATCTAGAGTATCTCGAACCGTTTGGCGCACCGTGCACCCTACTGAAGAAAAATTAGGAGGGAAAGTTCAATGAGAAGGCTGAAGAAGGAATCTTTCTTGGATACAACATACCGAATAACAGAGTCTACAACAACTTAATAGGCCAAGTAGAAGTGTGGTGTAATGTCGACGTTCGGAGATACACCACCCCTCCTGCTGGAAAACGACCCGCTTTCTTTTTCGACTATGATGGATTCTTCAAGTCCCTCAACATCCCTCTCTCCACTTCTGACGATGAAATAGCAACCAAAATGATGTTTAATGTCTTAAACACACCCTCACAAGACATCACATCATCTGGTTCGCAAAGTGAATCATATAACCAGTCAGGGGGAGCACTCGAGGTAAGTGACTCCTCCTTTGATGATGAAGATGTGGAGAATGACCTGAACAATCAGGAGGTACAAGTTCCCATTCATGCATGTCCACAAGCATCTGACATTGATGCCTCTGCGTCTTCGGAACCTCAAACTCATTCTGCCTCAGATACAGAACCAAACGTTCATAATCTTGATTCTGAGATAGTTGTTCCCACCACTCCTGGATCATGCCTAAATGTCTATCATCCTTTGGACAATGTCAGTGGGGATGTCAGATCTGGAGTGCAGACAAGAAATCAGCTATATTCAGCTGATTATGCCTCGGTAATGGAAAAAAGGATATCTTCACGATGGTGTATATCGTTGTTTTGTGTCTCAGTTTGAGCCAAAATACGGTAGTGAAGCCCTTAATGATGAGGCATGGATTAGTGCCATGCAAGAAGAACTTCTTCAGTTCAAGAAGTTTGGAGTATGGACACTGGTGGATAGACCTAAAGGGGCTAAATTCTTTGGCACCAAATGGGTCTTGAAGTGTAAAAAAGATGACCAAGGTGTCATCATCAGGAACAAGGCTCAACTTATGGTTCAAGGATTTCGACAAGTTAAGGGAATTGATTACAATGAAGTATTTGCACCTATGGCGAGAATGGAAGCCATCCGTATCTTCCTAGCCTATGCCTCTTACATGAAGATTAAAGTCTATCTACTGGATGTAAAGAGTGCATTTCTTCATGGTGAAATCCGGGAAATAGTGTATGTCAGTCAACCCGAAGGATTTGAGGATCCATATCATCGGGACAGAGTTTACAAACTAGATAAGGCTCTCTACGGGCTTCATCAAGCCCCGAGGGCATGGTATGTAAAACTCTCAACTCAGCTTGTAAAACACGGATTTCGCAGAGGTATAATTGACTGCACATTGTTCATCAAAGAAAAGGATGGTCATCTGCTGCTTGTTCAGATTTATGTTGATGACATAATCTTCGGTTCCAAGAACGAAGAATTATGTAAAGAATTTGAAGCAGTAATGAAAGCAGAACTTGAAATGAGTGTGTAGATACATGTGTACCTAGTTTCTGAGCTTAATGTAAAATGTCATAATTGTCTTACACATATGTAATAGAATGGGTACTTAATGAAATACAATGTGTGGTTGTGTTTATAATTTTTATTATTTTATTGATTAGTAGGTTAACGCTTAATGAACTAACTATATAGGTTTATGGTTGTTTACATAGTTCTTAGTTAATAATGATTGAGAAATATGGTTAAACTTAATCGTGTGAAGTTCTCATGCGAATCGCCCATGCTAATGGACCATACGCATGAATCACTTCATTCTAATGAACCAGTCGCACGACTGAACCTGGAGACTGGATCAGTCGCATGTTTGGAACATAAGATTGACTCAGTCGCACGACTAAACACTCAGTCGTGCGAATGGATCAACCGCATGGCTCAATCCCACGACTGAACCATGCTAATGGTTTAGTCGCATGAATGAGAAACCCTAACCTATAAATACCACTTAACTCGTGGAAAAACGAAACACTTCGAATACCTACGTACTAAATCGTACCCTAGCCGTCCAAAGACTTCAAAGAACCTATTCCAAGTTCATAGATCGCACTAGATCGATTACCAATCGTTCTTAACGTTTAGATTCAATCTACAATTGATTCTACGTGGGTTCTCACTGATTGGATCGCCAATCAAATAAGATTCCGCACTATTTGATTCGGTATACATGTATATTAGTTAGTATTTCGTCCAGTACAAGATCCTAACAGAGTGCCAGGGAGAGATGAAGTTCTTTCTCGGGTTACAGGTGGATCAAACACCCAACGGAATATTTCTACATCAAACCAAGTATGTAGGGGATATTCGCAGTCAGTTTGATATGGAGAATGCTTCCGCATCTGGGACTCCACTTGCTACAAACCATGATGTAGCACCCAACGAGAATGGTGATCTGGTTGATGCCACCATGTACCGAGGAATAATTAGATCCCTCATGTACCTCACTATCTCAAGACCTGATATCATGTACGCAACGTGTCAATGTTCAAGATATCAGGAAAAACCAAAAGTAAACCATCTTATCGGGGTCAAGAGGATATTTCGTTATCTAAAGGGTACACCAACACTTGGATTGTGGTATCCTCATGGCGATGACTTTAAACTTACCGCGTATAGTGATTCGGATTACGGCGGATGCAAGATGAACAACAAATCTTCATCAGCAGGTTGTGAATTCTTTGGGAGAAGATTAGTCACGTGGTAGTTTAAGAAGCAGACATTAGTTGCGTTGTCAACTTGTGAAGTTGAATATGTTGCTGTGGCAAGCTGCTGTTCTCAAATCATCTGGATTCAACAACAGATGCGGGACTACGGTTTGAAATTTTCTAACACCCCTATATTTGTTGATAATTCTGCTGCAATAGCCATTACTAAAAATCTTGTCCAACATCATAAGACCAAAAACATCGGCATAAAATATCACTTTATACGCGATTTCTTTGAAAAGAATCTAATCCATGTTGTTAAAATAAATACGGATTTTCAACGCGCTGACCTCTATACAAAAGCCTTTGATAAACCACGTTTTCTATATATGTTAGAGGTCAACGACGTTAAAAAGAAAAGTGACATAATTCCAGATGATAAACATGCTTTGTCCGATGCGTAAAGTCCAATTTTAATTTGTATTTTTTCTTTTATTTCGGTCTATTTTATTTAATTAATTTATTGTTGTTATTTCTTCGCCTACTAAAATCCAAAAAACGCAATTCTTTTACGGTTTTAAAAGTGTAGGGGGAGAATAGGTTAAAGTCAGTAATTAAAAAAAACGAGGGAGGAGGACAGGCTAGCTGATAGAAATGAGATCGTCTCTGTGAAACCGATGCAATGACTATGGAAAATGATAATACACATGGTCAAAGCATTTGGGACTTTAAAAGATTAAATTGAATTAGATGCGACATTCAAAGTACAAGCCTAAGAAGTCTGGGCAATATAAAAGGAAAAATGATAGTAGACTGGCTACTACTAAGGTAATACAAAGAAAGTATATCTAGAGGTTGTTAGACCACTACATGATGTGTCGGTAGATTCAACACAATAGATGATTAGACCTCATTGGTGAACTCAATTTAAACTAAGCTGTTCAACTGACCGTGGGTTCCCATCTTATCACTAGTTAACACAATCAGTTAGTTCCAATAAGGGGTGACGAGTAAATATACGCCACAAATGTGTGCGGATGACCACAAAAAGAGCAAAGCACAAAAAAAATGAACAATAAACGCAATCAAGCTGATAACCTATGTTGTTGGTGTGTTATGTGCAAAAGGAAAAAAATTATGCTCTAACAAGAAGATAAGTTTTGTGCCTCTCTGCTGTGCGATGGCACCGAACTGAGGATAAACATAACCTAGATATTATAGAGTTCATTGTTGTTTGCCGCCTCTCTGTTATGCGGTGGCACTGACCTGAAGCTTGGCTTCCCTTTGAAAGCTCTAAGAATAGTTTGTTCTTGTCAAAATACCCGTAGACCGCTCAAAAATCTCCAGAGGAATGTTGATTACCATATAAGTGTGGGCTCCACAAATGTTGGTTGAAATAATATAACCTAATATATCACCAATTTGTGTCAAAAGTCTGTGTATGGATTTAAGTAGACATGTATACTGACAATCATTGTGGCTGCATCTAGTAGTTACTGTATGATTTCCTAAAATTGCTAAATGACCTTTGATGAAAACAAGAATCTAGCATCAAATGAATTTGGAAACACTTCCTGAATGACTTGATTACCTGTATGATTCCATAATGAATCGTTTCACTTATGGTCAAAATAACTTGAAGCTGCCTGTTCAAGAAATAAATCTAGTAGATTTCTATCTTAGGATTTCCACCCTACACAAAAACACAAAAGCATTTTAGTTCTGTTAGTTAATTTTACATGTTTAAATTTTTTAGTAATTTTAGTTGTATCTGTCTGACTATGGCATGGAATTCAATCTAGAATTTAATCACCTAAAAGGGTCACGTCTGAGGTGATCAAACGTGTGTTCAAATGTCAAATGGGTCACATCTGAGGTGACAAAATGTGTTTTGTTTAAAAGGATTACGACTGAGGTGATCGAAAGTTTTCAAGTTAAAAGGATCATGTCTGAGATGATCGAATGCTCAAAATGTTTAATCAATAGTTAAATGGGGTTAAATGTGAAATGGTCATAAAGTCAAAACCATGAGTATGATCCATTCGCACGACTGGACCATGAGTATAGACCAATCGTACGATTGGACCATACTTATGCCCTAGACAACCGAATGGAGCATGAATATGAACCATTCACACAAATGGCTTACAAGATTGAGCAAGTCGACCAAATGGAGTTGACCGAATGAGTTAGTCGCCCGACTGAATCCCAGTCGGCCGACTGAATGTGATCGATTGAACCAATCGCACGACTGAGATCCAATCGCCCGAATGAAAAGAGCGAATGGTACCTGTCGCCCGATTGACTCCAGATTCAGTATAAATAGGGCCATAGTCGATATCATAAACTCATCAGCCCTCATTCGCCCTAAAATCGCATAGCATACCGTTACTCTGCCAAAATTTCCTCTGACCTAATTTGACTTCATATTTTGATATTCTGACAATCTCTGGTGTTTATACATGTACAATACGGTGCAATCTACCCAAATTTCAGTCGATTTGATTTCAAAATTACGATATTCGGCCCTAACCAGGAACCGAGACTTGTTTGGACAAATAACCTAACAAAACTAAGTAAAATGTTGAAATCAAGGTTATTAGGTGCTAAGTAGAGTGATTGCGAGTCTAATGAACCAAAACATGATGTCTAATTTTAAGATTTGGTTAAAATTCGAATTTCAATCGAACAAACAGTGGGTCATGCGACTGGACACCCGGATGAACTACAATCGCACGACTGAGCTGGATGAATGACTCATTCGGCCGAATGAACAATACGAATGAGCTGAGTCGGCCGACTGAACAAATCGCAGGCTCAGTCACCCGATTGAACTCAATCGCATGATCAGTCACCCGATTGTATCTAGTCGCATGTTAGGTCAAACGACTGAACCCAGTCGTATGGCTCAATCGCATGATTGAACCAGAATGATCTCAAACTGATTAATTATCAATGGTTTCTGTTGTGTGATGATCTCACTTGTATGCTTCTTGTGTTACAGATTGATGGCTAATCGGTGGACCATAACCACCAAGCACAATATTTGTGTTCATCTGGACGCCACAACTCAGAACGGTGCCGAGTTTGCTAGAATCAAAGCCTTCCTAATGAGATCCCGGATCCACAGAGCTATATCTACACCGTGCACCCCCTACAGGTCTATACAGCAGGCCTTCGGGGAGGGTGCATCGGTTGATCGATCTCATGAGCTCTACTACATCCGGAGCACTATCTTTTGGCAGGACATCGAGGTGACTGCTGAAGATATACGACGAGTACTAGATCTGGGTGACGATGCAGATCACCCACCCAGGCTACACCCTCTGACAGTGAGGGGGTGCTTCCTCAGGATGAAGTACGTCGTGGACATCAATGCAGGTGTGCTGAACAAAAGCAACATGTGTCCCCTGTTTAAGTACTTGGCGTATGTGATACTGAAGTGCATGGCGTCGAGGAGGGGTGCCTTTGATGACCTATCAGACCAGATCCAGAATGCCTACGTGGCACTGGGACTCAACCACCCATTTAGTTTCTCTAGCATGATATTTACCTACCTCATAGAGAACCTTGAGGCCAAAGGAAAGGAGGGCTTCTGTATGTACCCAATATTCATACAGATGATTATCGATGAGAAGCTGTGCGCCTTGCCTAAGGATAGCCACGATGCGGTGTCTCTGGAGGTAATGGATGATACGAATTTGGGCCGCTTGAAGGTCTACAGGGGAAAGCAAGTCAAATCCCCTGTGAAGAGACTCTTCGGGCATCTGGCCCAGGCAGATTACATGGCGCCGGCTAGGCGTAAGTGGCGCCATGAGGAAAGTGACTCAGATGTTGAGCAGATTCCTCTTCCATCTGATGACTCCGACGATGACGGTGACACCGGTGGAGACTCTGGGCCCGTGACTTCTAGGGCCAGCACTGCACATGTTATACCTCCACCACCCGCTCATGGAGAAGCCACTACTGCCAGTTTCCATCAGGATTTTTGCCTTCCTGATGAGGAGGAGGAGAGTGATGAGGAGCCTCTGACTAGGACTATGGGCAGCAGGGTGGTTGCCACAGAGAGAGTTTTATGGGCGGTTGGTGGACGCCCAGGGGAGTTCGGGGATGCTGCTGCAGATTCAGATCCCTCATATACCCCGGACCCGCCATGCAGCCAAGGCGGAGCCATAGTGCCTAAAGGCACAAGGAAGAAGAGAATGGCTCACCACTATGGCAAGAAGGGGAAGAGACTGAAGTTCACCTTGACCATAGCCACCACCACAGCCACTACCTCAGCCACTACATCCACCACTACTGCTACCATTCCACCTGCCACCACTACTACCACCTCACACACCACTACCACACCCACTCCACCACTTACCCACATCCCATCCACCACCACTATAGCTCAGCCATCACCACCCACACATATCACACCTCTTATATTCACCACTACCACCACAACCACTACCTCAGCCACTACATCCACCACTACCATCACCATTGCTACCATTCCACCTGCCACCATTACTACCACCTCACACACCACTACCACACCCACTCCAACACTTCCCAAATCCCATCCACCACCATTACAGCTCACCCATCACCACCCACACATATCCCACCTCCTATATTCACCACTGCCACCACCACCACCACTAGCCACTAAGCCGGACCATCATCCCACCCGAAATTCCCCACAGGATCATCTCTACCTCCCATTGGGGTAGAGGTACAGCTGTTAGCACTTAACAGTGTGGTGCTGAAGTTGTTGGCTGCTAATGAAGAGAAGACTGCCCAACTACGTCAGCTTGTGGAGCTAAACGCAACCAAGCACAACAGATCTCACAGAAAGCTCAGCAAATTGCCCAACTCTAGGAGCAAAATGTCCACTCAGCAAAGAGGATAAAGGAGTTGGAGGCTTCTAACAAGGCCATCATGCTCAAGCTCAAGGGATCAAAGGATGAGCCGCTCAAGATAAGAGAAGGAGCTGATGATGGTGATGATGATAAGAGTGATGATGATGATGCTGGTGATGATGAAGGTGATGATACGGATGGAGGTGATGATGTGAATGGTGGAGATGATGAAGGAGAAGGAGATCTTTCTGCTTCGGGTGCCCAAGAAGCTAACGAGAGGCGGACCAAAAGAAATCAAGATCAGGGTGCCTCAACATCAGCCCCGACAGTAGAGGACCACATGATTCAAGATAAATGTAATGCATAGATGTTTATGTAATTTAAATCATGTGTACTTGAATATTGTATTAAACTTATGTGTGTGAATGTTTATGTATATATTTATTGCTTACTGTCTTGATTATTTACTGATGAATCATGTATTATATGTTTTAAATCAAGCAGATCCAAACTTTCAAAGAGATGAATATGATGTTGCTCCCCTTCAGCAGATCAAGACTCAGTTCACTATGATTCTTGATCTGCAAGGGATATTCAGGAGGTAAGTGAGCTATGCTCCCGAAGAAGGAGAAATCATCCATGACCTCACTAATGAGAAACTAGGAGAAATGTTTCGTTTGAACCCGGATGAGTTGGTCAAAGATGCCCCTACCGTCGATGTTGCTAGTGATGACGAGCTCCACGATGTTGATGAAATAGAGATTGAAGACGTCACTGCACATCACTATCCAGAATATACTGATCGAGAGGGAAATGATGTTCCCGATTTTGGTGATACGCTCGACAGTGGATTGTATGCTAAATTGGATACGATGGAGAGGGAGACCGAGAAATCATAGAGCCAAGCCCAAGCCTTGGATGCAGATGTTAAGACCAAAAAGGTTGAATGGGCGGCTTGTTTTGCAGAGATTTGTGCCCAACGCACAACGCCGAAACCAAGTGCCTACATCAAGCTCTACACAGTCAAGAAGCATCTCAAGGTGTCTGGCATGATTATTGTGTGGGCTTACTTGGAGGATCTAAATGTTTATGCTGTGAACGGGAAAAGGGATCGAGTACTTCAGATTTTCACATGATCTGAATACTCTCCCCATTTTTGAGCTCAATCAGTTGGCACGCCTGAACCTGCTGTATGCTGATCCCAGGAAGATGTTTGGCTGGTTTGAAGCTGCGTTGAAGAGAGAATACCACACACGATGGGTTAACTTCAAGCCTCAACAACCTACGAGATATATTCGGAGGTCGGAGGTGGACCCAAGGACTGGGAAACCCAAAGTGGTGTTGAAGTGGAGTCCTCCTCGTACTATGTCGAAGATCCCTATAAGGGAAATGCCACAGGACTTCACTCCCCACTTCAAGTGGAGGTATTATGACTAGAGAACAGGAGAAGCAGTCATAGTGTTGCAAAAGGATTGCCAAATGGAGACTATCTGGGTATTTGACCAAATGTGGCTAAGCAACCTATCAGCGAGTGATGTCTATACTTTATACACTGGCCATAGTTCTATGATCCGTTGGATATTGTACAGGCTCTCCAATTTTAGAATGTGACGAGCTAATGAAGGATGCCAGACAATGATAGAAACTAGGTCCAAGGGGGAGTTTGTAGATGCATATGTACCTAGTTTACGATCTTAATGTAATATGTCTATCATATCCTTAATGTAAATGAAATATATGAGTTGAATGAAACAAATTATGTGATTGATGATCTTAATGTTGAATGATTCAGTGTATGTTTAAATGTTTATTATTCATTAATGCATATTGAACTAATAATATAGGTTTGTGGTTGTTTGAAGGAATCTTAGTAAAGTAATAATTGAGAAACTTATTCAAACTTAGTTGTATGAAGTTATCATGCGAATGGCCCATGCTAATGGACAATACGCATGAACAACTTCCTGCTATTGAACCGGTCACACGACTGAACCAGTAGACTGGATCATGCACATGATTGTGACATGAGATTGACTCAGTGGCACAACTAAACACTCAGTCGTGCGAATGGACCAACCGCATGACTCAATCGCACGACTGAACCATGCTAATGGTTTAGTCGCACGAATGAGAAACCCTAACGTATAAATACCACTTAATTCATGGAAAAACATAACACTTCGAATACCTACGTACTAAATCGTACCCTAGCCGTCCATAGACTTCTAAGAACCTGTTCCAAGTTCATAGATCACACTAGATCGATTACCAATCGTTCTTAACGTTTA
>BJCM01214621.1:0-11222 GCA_018326385.1 Flaveria bidentis | reverse complement strand
ATTAATTATTTAAATAAATATTTAAATAACTATTTAAATAATTATTTAAATAATTATTCATTCAATATATTGATTTATAATGTTCAAGTAATCTCCATTTAAAATAACGTGATTTAAACGACGAATATTTAAAGGAAATGTTTGGACCACTAATAATTTATTAATTATTACAATCCATTTTAATATAAATAACCCAAGAATCATCTTTAAAATGTTTTATTAAAAAGATTTTTAATTATTTAAATTTAGAAAAATTACAGAAAATTATTTAGTGTCTTTAAAAAAATATGTAAAGTTTACAAAACCATTTTTTATTTATTAGAATTTTCTATAATTAATTTAAGGGCTAAAAGGCTTCAAAAAAATTACATGAGGGTGCCCGGGTTCGAACCCGGGACCTCATGAATGTGGGAACAAAGACTTAACCAGTGAACCAAGGCTCTCAGCCGCGTTAGGTAACCGTTTTTAAATTATAAAACACAACCAATAAATTTTCCCCCAAATTCTATGAACCCTAGTTTGATCTTGATCCAAATCAAACACCGAATTGAATACGTTTACATAAATAGACATGGGGCTTTGATTCCCCATGTAATTTCGAGTATATATGTACGTTCAATTACCCGGTATTTGTTTGATTTCGATGTCACAACCCGAAGAATAGCCGCGACCAAAGTCTCGTACTGTTCGCGATGCGATGGTTGATGATATTCAAATTCGTGACACAGGAAGCTTCCAAGGATCTTGATGATTGAAAGCCCTCTAACAATTCCACCTAAGATCGAGCTAATGTTGATGAACACAATGGGTGTGGGTCGCGATGAATGTGTGGGTTGTTTGGAATGATCAAATGTGATTCGGATAAAATTGAGCTTGCTAAAGGTTCAGGAATAGTTAAACGTTTGTTTAGGTTCCAATTAATTAAGTTATCAATAGGTTTTAATTGTCGATCGGTTCGAAGGTTGATGGTGAGCAGTTTCCAAGCTCAAACGTCCACCCATCCAGCTTTAAACTTCAATTAAAACACATTAAGAGTTCGAAACGGGTCATGCGAAGCGATTATGGTCGAATGGGTCAAGATTTTTAACGTTTCGGGTGGTCTCAGGGTCCATCGGTGCCGCGCTGGAGCTTTGCCGGCCAGCGACCGGGAAAACTGGACAAAAGGGGGTTGGTTCTTTTTTTTTAAATGTTGCACTTAAGTCCCTGATGTTTTCAAGTTTTATTATTTTATGTAATTAACTTCCTTTTGAAGTTTCTAAAATGTCAAAACAACTCTTAAACTTAATTACTTTAAGTTTTCACCATCTTTAAGTTTAATAATTTTTATAAATCTTTATTATTATTATCTTTACCATTACAATTATTATTACAATTTTATAATAGAACTTAAAAATTGGGTTTTAACTTGGAAAAACGATAAATGTTACATATGATTATTAGTATTTAACTAGAATTAAGCCCTCCCGCGTTATCGCGGGGGCGTACAACCATATCAAGTAACAGCAATGGCACACCACCGTTAACTACCACCAACACCGGAAACTCTGTATAAAAAGACAAAAAAAAATAAAATCGATCTTCAACCAAAACGTAACACAAAGGACATGTTGTTGTTAGGTGAAATGTAAAATATATAAAACAATGACTAAGTCGATCTTGGACCAACACATTGCAATGGGGTTGCTAAATTGAAAAAATAAGCAAAAAACATTGAACCACTCACGCACATTGCGGCGTGTTAACTCGCAAAATATAGACCGAAATATAAAATAAAAATTTTTATAAAATATAAAAAATATAGGGACCAAATTCAAAAGTAAAACAATGTTCGAGTTATATTGTAAAAGATGAAAAAGTAATGAGTTAAAATAGAAAAGTTAAAAATTAAAAAGAAATAAGACAAAAGATGGGTACATCTCCTAAAGTATGTTGTACAACGCGTTGTACAACGCATAAAAAAATTAGTAATTAGTATATATATAATGTAATTATTCAATAGTAAAGAAAAATGAAAAAAAAAATTAGTGAGAATAAATATAATTCCATCACGTATCATTACTAATTTTTTTTATTAAAGTAGGATGATTTTAAAAAAAATATTTGCTAAGCACCCCTTTCCCGAAATTCATGTAATTAGTAATTACGAACTTGAGTTCCACAGGTTTGTTTTATTAGTTTCACTAGACATCAAACTTGGGGTTTATATGGAGTCTGGAATAAATCTTTGATACAAATATACCTCAGGTTTTGATAACCAGTCAATTATGTTTTTATTGTTTAAAGAATATATTCCCTAATAAACATTGGATCCTACTGTTAGTGACCTAATCTTGCTTTTGTCCCCCAAACCCTGTATTTTAATAATATTTTATAAAAGATATGTTTTCTCTCACACCATGAATATGCAACCATTATTCAGTGGAGTATCCTTGTGCCATAGTGTTTTCTACTAGCCATATCAATGCTAATTTGATCCTTAACAAAATTTAAAAACATAAAGATAATATGATGATCAGTTATTTGAAAAATATGCTAATATGTTTACCATCCCTCACTAAGATAAGATAATTAATCTAGTGTCATAACGATAAGTGTTTGAGTCCTTATTCAAACAGCTTATAACAGTTTTTTGTCAAAGGTTCCTAACTAGTATATATAATGATTTGATGTTGTTGTTTAACAGAGCATTAGAAAAATAAAATGAATTTAACTTCAAACATAACATGGCTTTGTTTATACAGTTTCGGCATAAAAGAGTGGTGGTACATAAAGATAAACTGTTTTTATAACACAAACTAATCTATGTAGTAGTTGACGCAACTTAGTATGTTTATAGTGCATGTTTTGACATCTTAAACACTCATGGCTTATGAATCCCCTTTCGATGCCTGACCGCGAACCGGTTAACCAACGCGAGCGCATTACTAGTGACTTGTGAGACATAAGCCATCCTCCTGGTGACAGCATCCTTCACATGACCATTCACAGCAAACCCTCTACTGCATATGTTCTGGTTAGTAAGAGCCGAGCCCACCCACGTCTCCAAGTTGCTCATGTGCCACTCGAAGTCTTGTCCCGTGGTTCGACCCATGCGCTCGAGCTCCTGGACCGACTGGCTCAGACTCTTCACACTGTTGGCCATAGTGCTGATGCAGTCTTTAACAGCTTGATGCTCTCTGGGCTTCATTCCATTGGCTCGAGCCAGCTTGGAAATGAAGATGGCTGCTGACCTGGCATTGTTTAGGCTGACTGTAACCGCGGCTTTGGCGAGGCGATGATCGCTCCCTTGTATCGAACGGGCGTAGGTTGAGAGGCAGCGGACGCATAGAGGCGGGTGTAGGGTGGTTTTGCATGAGGCGCGGACGAAGTCTATGCCCGTGGGCGCGGTGGCACCTGTAATGCACCGGAGGGTGGTCACAAGAAGTAGCAAATAGAACATAAGTTTTTCCATTTGTAAAGTGTGTTTTTGGAAGGTTTATGTATAGGTATTATTATTGTGTGACAATTGAAGAAGGTGTGAAGTTGAATGACAAGGGTGGGGGGCTTTATATAGTGACACTTTGAGGTTTTCACCAATAAGTTGAACGTATTAAATAATATTGCTTTGAAGTTTTTTAAAACAAGAAAGGGTGTCCTGGTTTTAAATGAAAATTTCACTTTTGTTCTACATTTTTATATTTCATAAACTATAAGATTTTAATTTGATTAAAATATTAACCGGTTCTTTTATGAGAACCAATGACTGGTTTGTTTTTACGTGTAGTCCAGCTATCAAAAGCTTGATTACTTAGAGTATCTATAGTAAGTTTCTTATATAGTTATGAGTGTTTTTATATATTATATATATGGAATAGTTGTGAGTGCTTGTAAAAAAATAAAAAAGAAAAAAAATACTATTCTTATTTATGTTTGGTAAGACACTATGATAAAACATACCGATAAATTCTTTTAAGCATCTATTCGTACCGGGTTAAAAATACAAACCGATGTCAAAGGACGGTTCTGGAAAAATGTATCACGTGCACTTCTCAAATCTTTATAGCTTTAAATGCTTTCTCATCTATTGTTGACTTGGGATACGTATCAAACTTACAGTCCACTGTGAAATAACAAAAGTGGTTGACTTTCTAACAAACACTAGACAATGTCAAACTTCCAGTTAAGTCCTTAACCACTATGTGACAAAAATGTTGTTAAAATCGGGGGCGACAGGATCGATTGGATCAGAAATAGGGTCTCTTACCGATTTGGTTGGCATGGATTAAACTAACATCCATGAACCATTAGATTTTTCTATCTGTGATCACCGTAAAAAACTGATGGAACTATAAGTGACAACCGATAGAACCAGTTTAAAGTAATGTAGTTTTTTTAATATGTTTTCTAGATTATAAGATTTGCATTCTAAACTACTTATGCACATATGAAAACTTTTGTTAACTAATCTGTCACATAGGAAAACTTTTGCTAACTAATCTAGAAAGATACCGATGCGTTGCTGAAAAATCAAATTAAATATTTTTCAGTACAAAAAGTTTGTGTATTATTTCTTCTTTTCTTTTTTAAAAACAATATATTTCTACTGTTCTTTTAATCATGAAAAAAACATAACAATATACTATTAAGTTTTACATGATATATAAATAATTTATACGATTAATTATGGTATCATCTACTTTTTAATTTTCAATTTAATTGTTTCAGCATGACCAGTAACTATTAGGGCGTCACAAGTGATATCTAGCTATACTCTAAAAAGGAATTAAAATGCATGATGTGTAACATGCCAACCGGGCATGAGATTAACGTTGAATAATAGTCAAAGATTTATGTTTAAAGGATCCTTAATTACAACTAATAAACACTTGTTTAGACAGCTGGTTTATTAACAATTGTGCAATATTTGTCGGTATTAGATATACCAAGGCAAACCCAAAGAAATCTATGAGACGTAGGAGAGACAAAGACGAAGGTTCGTGAGATATCTTGAAATAAAAATAGTTTCAAGTGGGATATTTATTATTAAATAAAAATAGTCCACGCTTCGTTTGTTGTAAACTAACGAAACACTTTGAAAGTCATCCACGTTTCTTTTGGTGAGGCTGTCCTAAATAATCTATCTACTGATTTGCATACCAAACTACCTAAGATTTTTATGAATTGTACAATATTTTGTAGCATTTAAGTAGTAAGTTGAAAAGTTGGAACAAAATAATTAAGCATTTAAGATACTGATAGTTTTGTTATGATTTATTATAAAGGAGTGATTTGTCATGGTTTATACACCATATAAGCAAATAATTGAATCAAAGTATTATAATATAACCTAGATTTTATATATATGTTTCTTATTTTTGATATTTAATATTTAATAATTATACGTGTTTAAAAAAATTATCTCCATATCTCATAAATAACATATCGTTTCTCCTTCTCATATGTGATTCAGCAAACTCTTTTTGTTATAAATTTGAATGGATACATTAATTGTTTTCGTAATCAACCCTAACAACCTATCATAAATCAAGTGTCGGAACTGTAGAATTGGTTAAAGACGTTGATGAATAAATAATCTAAAATATTAATATAAAAACCTATCAAAATAAAAATAAAATAGAGAACTACTTTATCTTTTAGTGTAAGTCGTAATGGTAAAGTAGTTAATGAATCACTTAACAAGGTTATAAATGAAAAAATGAAAACCTGGTCCAACCACCACCCATATCCATTTGTTCACGTCAACATCATAACGATCCAGGGTAAACGAAGACAATACAAGACTTAAGAGCACCTAAACGTAGGTTGTATAGATGGTTTCTAGTCTGACCGGCTAGTTCAGATATGAATACAATGCTAAAACACACTTAGTGGTTTTTTGATAGTTTTTTAACGATTCCATTAAGAGACTATCTTTGCATCGATCAAAAATAAAATGTATTTGGTTCACTTAAAAGACACCTATTAATGGTTTATGATGTCTCCTAAATGATTGAGTAACCAAAACACTTTAAACTGTTTCTAGCCAAAACCAGTTGATCATGTGAAACTAACAATCGTTGCCCTAAGATTAGAACAAATAAACCTAACCAAGCCGAAATGTAACCCATTATTACTATTATTATAATTGACGTATTTTTTATTCTTAAAAGACTTGAACCCAAAACCTTATACCATAAACCAAAACCAATCAAAACACGTATTCATTCACCCATGCTCACCTTCGGTCCCTTCCAACTCACATCAAGTAAAGGAGTCTTCATCTTGAATCTTTTCCCTAATGCAATACAGGTGGACCCACAAAATAGGTTAAATTATCAAATTGTAAAGCTCCTAAATATTACTAAATGTATTATTACAGGACAGGGAATCAACTAGGTGTAGCATAGAAAGATTAAATTATGTTACATACAATAAATTTAATCAAGTTTCTCTCATCAGGTCGCTATGCATATGGGTATGAGTCAATAATTTACAACCACCACATGATACTCCCTAAAATTAAGGGAGAATAATGTCCAAGTTGATTTTGTAGATTGCTACAACATCATCACCAGAGAACAAGATAAGCACAACCATGATACCAGATAGGACAACCATGGCATTTAAAAACTATAGCAGTTGTTATTCTATTACATCAATTATACACCATATGAATAATCAAACAAATGATATTTTCTACCTCAAAACTAGACGGTATAGTACTTGCGCACAGCCCCGCGAACCTTCTCCATGTACTCTGCCGCCTGTACCTGCATCATGACGAAAAACCATCCATACCAGCGGTTATAAAAGATTAACTTATAATTATGGTTATACATTTGTATTCAACTAGAGAACATGTTGCATCTGAAAATATGAAGGGTCATTGATTTTCTATTTAACTAATTCTACTTAAGATTATTTATTTGACTGTCTAACTCACTTACCTGGTTACTCCTGCGAGCACTTGCTATGTTTTCATCAAGAAGTGCCAATAAAGATTTATTAATCTCGTTCTTCTCCACCATTTCCAATAACTGTGAGAAAATACGAAGAAAAACAAATTAGTATCCGCCAAACAAATTACTTTCAAGAGAAATGACCGGATTTCACGTACAGTTGCTTGCACATCCTTAGATGTAAAAATTTTGTTTAGGTTATCTTTTGCCTTCACTATGTTAGCTTGCAGTTTATCATAAGCCTCTGCAAAATTATAATAAAAAAAGACATATTTACTGGTCTACAAGAAAAATGTGTAAAGGAACATACTTTAAATATGATATTGTAAGCTAATAACCTATTCCTTTGAGAAGAGCCTTTTGTAGCGCTTCCAACTCAATCACTCTATCTTCCATATCCTACAATGATCATTTGGTACTCAAATTATGATGAATCATTAATTAGACCGACGATAAATTTTGATTTAGGCATGTAATAGAATATGGAAGCAAACCTCAGTCTTTTGAACAGCAAACCGAATCTGTGCTAGTTCAACCTTTAGGTGAGCAAAAAATTCATCTGTTAACCTGAAAATATCAGTGTTTATATAATTATAGTCATCCATCCATGAGTTTTGTTGAAGACTCATGTGACTATATGCATCATACAAGAAGTACAATACAATCACTCGTTTCATTAAAAAAGGTATGACCTTTGAGGTCATAATGTAGTATCCTGACCCTCATAACAACCGATATTGTCAGTTTTGCTCACAAGAAGCTCACGCTTTTGTTTTAGGTTGCCTGAGTAAGTCACCCATCCTAAAATTACTATCACCGAAACATGTTTAACTATGGAGTCCCCTCTCATTTCCATGTAATGGGCCAAAATCCGTCTGTGGTATTTGAGGTGTGGCATTATGTGAACGGAGCAATGCAAGATTTGTCTTAGTTTTCACACATATGGACTAGTTCTGATTTCAAAACTGTTCTGTAATTTAAATATGTTCAAGAATAATATAGTGCTAACTAAATAAATATTGATTACATACATAAACACCATGTGTGAATGAAAGAACTTACTTAGGCCTCATTCTAGCAATCTCGAATTCAAGCTCTTGAGCTTCGGTATCAAGAAAATATTCAACCAACTGCTCATGAGTATCCGGAACACGCCGAGACTACAATACATATTGTCACACAAACATAAGCAAATCTTCAAACCCAAAACGCAAACTCCTAATCAATCATTTGTAGTGAATATTAACCATTTCCATCTTTACAGCAATATATAAAGTGAAAATTATGAAAATTTCCCACATTGACCACAATTTTTCCCTCACAACGTCCATTCGACTAAGTAATCCTTAAAAATGTCCACACCCAACAGAGTTGCCTCCGGCCATAGAACAAGGTTGTCCGAACCCAAGATGGGTGCTCAGATGAAGACACGTGTTTATATAGGGTCGTTATGAAGGAACCGTTTCCGTTCGGCCGAACAAACTTACGATCGTTCAAACTTTCGTAGTTTTATCCGAACAAACTTATGGCCGCCCAAACTTTCGTAAGTTCGTCCGGACCTTCGTAAACAACCCTATATAAACACGTGGCTTCATCTAAACCGCTCTTCATGGGTTCAGTTTGAAGAATGAGATGGTCAAATGGACATTTCATAATTTTCCCCTATGTAAATCAGCTTTCCCTATGATCACAATCTCATCCATTTGATTATCATTGCCTAACTCTATAATACAACGTATAGCATGAACCTCACAACATGTTACAAACCTCATGAGCAAAACTCCTCACAATTTTCTCAAATATCCTTAAACTGTTACGATCATAAAACAAACACTAATCATTTTAAGTAAATGAACAATCAAGCACAATAAAATTGAATCAATTAACGATTAACGAACCATACGATTTCAAAAGATAGAGATGGAATTCACCTCACGCAAAGCACGTCGACGTTCATTTTCTTCTTGTAATTGACGCTGAAAATGTTCACGAGCATCGGCGTCTTTCTCGAGGCGTCTCTGGAACTCACGTCGGGCTAAGTGGCCGGTGGTGGGTGGCCCTAATATCCCCTCCGGATCCTTTCTTAACAAAATTAGATAACAAATGTAACAATTGAAAGCAACTGTAAGCGGTTACTGTTACTGATGAACCACAAGATTGAATGTGCGTACCCATCCTATGCAGCGGATTTTAGTTCTGAAATTGGGGGAAGTTCGGATACGACTGAAGGATATGGAGGTGAATGCGGCGGTGGTGGCTGTAGATAAGCCGACGGCGAGTGTACCGGCCATAACGACGGTGGTTGTGGTGGTGGTGGTGGTGGTGGTGGTGGTGGTGGTGAATGGGTGGTGTATATCCGTTTGCAGACATGTTATCGTGTATGGTTATTTTAACTGGGCTTTGTTATTGGGTTTTATCATCGGGTCCAATTAAAAGGCATTTGGGTTGAAGCGTTGAGCCGTTGAGGTGCTAGTTACAATATGGGCTTGCTTAAGCCCAATTTCAATACTTTTACAAGATTTATTTTTGGAAAGAAAAAGGAAAACAAACTTTTAAGTTAAAACTAGATTTACTACTAGGCGTAAGAAATAAAACAAATTAAAACTTGGGTAAAATAATAAATAAAGACTAAAAAAGAGGTAAAATTGGGTCTGAAACAGTCATTGCCACCCACCGTATTACTAATTTTTTTATAAACTACTAGGTTAGTATCCCGTGTATTACACGGGTTGAATTAATAAAATAATAAATTATTAGTAATAAAAATTTATGAATTATAAAACCATGTTTGAAGATAAAATATGATTATAATTGCATATGAATAACTATTTCAAGTAAATAAATAATAGATAGGTTATACACAGATAGATATATGAATAAATAGATAGTCTAGAAACGTATTTATTAAACAAAATATAGTTAGTAATAAACACGAAAAGTTACAGTACGATATTTTAATATAATATATGTATAAATTTATATATACGTATTTGTTCAAGAGATAAAACAATTATACTATTTTTAAATCTCTTATCTAAATAGTTTCATTTTTAAATATTTGTTTTAATATTTTCTTATAAAATTTTATTGTTTATAAAAAATTTGTTTATTAAAAAGCAAGGTTCTAATTATTCTGGTTGTTTTAATAAAATTACTTTTAGAAATTCCATATTTTTTATAATTATTTTAAAAAAGGACTGATTTAATATATTTTATTTCAAAAGGTTTAATGTTTTAGAAAATATATGAATTTTAATTTTCTTAATAAAATTTATTTTTAAAAACATAGTTTGATTTAAAAAAATGTAGAGGAGAGAGAAAAATGTATCAATCGATCAAATTATTTTTTATGAAAAGAAAGAAATTGTTTGAGTGTTTAAATTATTTTAATACCGTTTTGAAGGGAAAATAAAGTGATGATGTTTAATAAATAACAAGTGTCAAAAATGTGTTTTAAAAAGATGACAAGTGGCTAAAAAAACTTTCTTTTATTAATATTTATAGATTGAAAAATCCAAGAAACTAAAAAAAGATCCACCCATATAAAGCCAAGTTGCTAATCACGTCATGTGACGATGTGTGTGCTACTATTCGGAAAGTAAATCATATATAGTTAAGTAAAATAACCACTCGTGTTACACGGGCTAAAAAAATTAAATTAAAAGTAAATAGAAATATAAATTATCGGTTATTATTAATAAGTTTGTAATACATATGCAAGCAAAGATTAATTAAATAAATGTATTAAATTTATTTGGAAGAATTAAATACATAGAAAAACAATATTAATGTTTACAAATATCTAAAAACTTTTTTGTATACAAATCTTTAACTAGATTTCGTTAACAACTTCTCAACTTAAGAAATCATCTTCTTATAATACTCCCAACATTGTAATACCCTATAATTAAAAATATTATAAAATTAAGGATACATATTAGATATGTTTTATAAGATAAAAATTAAAAGAATAAGATAAGAATTCAATTATGCAGGACCGTTGAAGGCTTACAAATCACAACACAACAACACAATGAGGAGAGTGACTCAAACTTAATCAAACGGTAAACTGGATTAACCACAAGATGATACTAAGAACACAAGTAATTAATGAGACAGAACCAAAAGAACACAACACAAGGAAATGGGTTTTCAAGATTGCAGTATATTGCTTTCTCAGGTTCTATTACAAGCGTTACAAGGTACATTTTAAGTTACAAGAACACGAGAATACTTATACTACATCCTACAACCCGGCCATACTATGAAAGCCAGGCTGGATAC
>BJCM01214614.1:0-13690 GCA_018326385.1 Flaveria bidentis | reverse complement strand
TATTTGTTGGCATAAGTCGTAACAGAGATCAATCAAACTTATATTGTTGACATCAGAGATCATCCACAATATTGATCCCATTCAATATGAATCAAGCAAATTGTAGTTATATATCTTACCGTTGTTGAAAGTCATGGTATTCATTAATATGTATATAGTAATTGATTTTAAACTTGACTAAATTATTTAGTTTAAATGTGCGTTAACATACACATAACAACAATCATATCGTCTTTTCTATTTGTATTCTGATTGCATACATATACGTGAGTTTTACCATTTTAATGTAACAGTTTGCATATTGTATGTTATTTCTTTATTTGCTAATTATTTACATATATGTAGCTTGCCAACATTGTGAAGTCGATGGATCGGTTGACATCCGAGCGTGTTCTTGACGGAAGGAGAAAAAACCAAGAGACAAACAAGAGAACGAACAATAATAGAATGGTTACATTGATAAAACCTAATGATTACAAGCTCGTTAAACAGAAGAATCACGACTCTTGGCAAGGGGAGATCGAGCATGATCTCCCTTCTCATCCGGCAGCACCCAGGCCCCGGGCACACTCCTTAAAACCTTACCTCTCTACACAATGAAACTGGTATTTATTGGTCTCAGCCCATATCAAATGCGACTAGGCCATTCGTACGATTGGACCATGCGTATGGTTCAATCGTATGACTGGACCATACTTATGGTTCACTCTTACGAATGGCCCAATAGCATCTCTCAGTCACACGATTGGTCCATTAGCATGGCTCAGTCGTACGATTGAGTCTCATTCGCATATGCACCTGCGAATGACTCAGTTTCATGTATTTACAACATATCATGTGTATTACATTAAGCCTAGACTATTCGTCAAGCGACGGACACGCTATATATGACAATATGCTCCAACAAATTTCCCCTTGGACGTTGCTTGGGAATAGTCGACAACACCTTTTTAAATCTTCAGTTTATCTTTGCTCTGGTTTCCAATAGAATTAAACAAAAAACTATACTAGCCAACATTGTTGATCCGTCAGGTTGCTACAGTATCCCTGAAAATGAATTTAGGCACAATAGTTTTCGTTTACTTTGCAGAACACCTTCATAGCAGCAAGATTCCACATATGACTGATTTTTCCAGATAATGACATGAACAGTTTTCCATTGCTCCAATCTTCACACAGGCTAACCTAATTAACATTAACACCTGCAGAAATTCCCCTTCAAATTCAGCATATCCCAATATATAAACATTGTGCTCTCCTAGCGTCTTCATTAGGTGTATTGGGCAAAAAGTAGAATGTTCCAATCCACAGCTAACAATCTCAAACAAATCAGCATGCACTCAGATTCATCATCAGAAACCAGCTCACATCATCACTTTCTGATTGCGTCTTCAATTTCTTAATACATGGATTCACCCTAAGAATCAGAATCCTCTCTGTGCGGATAAATATAACTTGATTGGCCCATAAATAGTCAGATGCTCCTGACTACCCCACAAAATCAGCACTGACTGCTGACATATTCTCTTCTATCTTTTGTGTTCTAACTTCATTCATCTATTCGGGAATTCCAACGAATAATGGGGTATCCATCGAACTTATTTGACAAAAGAACCTTAGGGTGAATGTGCTTTGCTCATTCTCAAATATGTGCAAGAGGCAGTTCCAGATTTTTTTTGGTCTGGAACACCGTTCATTAGTATGACATGGAGGACAAATATCACATTCGTGTGAATGGATGATACGAATGATATATTCGTGCGACTGGTCATAAGACTGGTCCAGTAGCACGACTAGACATAAGACTGGTCCAGTCGCATGGTCCAGTCATACGAATGGTCCATTAGCATGGTCCAGTCGTACGAATGGTCCATTCGCATGGTCCGGTCGCATGAGCGGATCTGTGCGCAGATTTTCAGATCTGCTGTCGCCACATGCCAAAAACCCTAATCTGATAAATTTTACATGAACCGAAACAAAATAAACATCATAAGATTCGCAATGGTGCTAAAAACGTGATTCCGAGTTCAATTTTAACCAAGAAACAACACACCTAACAAGATCTGAGCAAAACACGAAGAACATGAAGTGGGTTTAACGTCAAAGAACATGAAATAGATCCAGAAATCAAGAGCTCAGGTTGCTAGAATGATTGTTAGATCATTCTAGTAGTAACCTTGCTCTGACGCTGGATCGGTTGACATCCGAGCATGTTCTTGATGGAAGGAAAAAAAACCCCAAGAGACAATTAAGAGAACGAACAATAATAGAATGGTTTCATTGATAAAACCTAATGATTACAAGCTCGTTAAACAAAAGAATCACGACTCTTGACAAGGGGAGATCGAGCATGATCTCCCCTCTCATCCGGCAGTATCTAGGCCCCGGGCACACTCCTTAAACTGGTATTTATAGGCCTCATCCCATATCAGATGCGACTGGGCCCATTCGTACGATTGGACCATGCGTATGGTTCAATCGTACGATTGGACCATACTTATGGTTCAGTCTTACGAATGGCCCAATAGCATCTCTCAGTCGCACGACTGGTCAATTAGCATGGCTCAATCATACGTCTGAGTCTCATTCGCATATGCTCCTGCAAATGACTAGGTTTCATGTGTTTACAACATATCAGGTGTATTACATTAAGCCTAAACTATTCGTCAAGCGACAGACACACTATATATGACAATATACGCTCCAACAAACATTCTGTAATAATATTAGTTTTGTTTTACAATAGAAGCTATTATACATATTGCTCACATTGTAAAAATATGATATAATTATTGATTTATTTTAATAGAGTATAATATACATGTGTTTATCTATGAATTATAAAATTACTGTTATACTAAAATTCTCATATTTATTGATTTATTTCATATTTTATGTGTAGGAAGTTCCTTCAGTACTAATCTATATGAACCTCTTAACGAAACACAATATTTTAATGGACGATGTATGAGGCATATGTAATCAAGTTACATATAAGTAACCACGTCTACATATGTGTTGTAGTTATGTAAATGACATTGTGTTACATATACGAAACCACATATACATATGTGTAAATTTATGAGTTCAATAAATTATTTTATACTAGCTATATGTTGTAGTTACATGTAGCTACATAAAAAATGTTACATATAAGTAAGCAGAGTTAACAACTAAATTATTTAGAAAATATGGAGATGAGGACATTTATTGATTAATATGAAGATGAAATCAACTATTAGATTTTTTTAATGTAATTTATAATAGAGGAGAGAGAAGAGTGAATGTAAAAAATTTATGATGATTTCTATAACTAACCTTTTTTTCCAATTTTGCCCTTATATTATTAATATAATCTATTTAAATTTTGGATTATTTAAAAAAATATTATTGTGTATATCAACCATCGATCAAATAGATCAATGGTTTAGATTTGGTTTTTTTTATTTTTTAGTAAATCATGGTTTTCAAGGAACCCTCCTATATATATATATAGATGAGGGATATATACACATATATAGAGGAAGATGTTAAAAATATATAAACTATATGACCGGTTTTATTAGTTTTATTTAGTTTACATAAAACAACGTGTTTTCTGAGAAAACCAATAGTTCTTCAAAAATCAAAGAAAATCACGAAATCAATAACATAATTCACAATTTTTTGGTTTTTCTAAATTTTAAAGGTTATTTATGTATTTTTACATATATGTTGAACATAAATATGAGAATGAATATTCTTACGTATATGTAACACTATTCCAAATTAAAAATGGTTACATATACGTAACCTATTGATATGGTTGTCATGACTCAATCAAAAACAAATTAAATAACGGGTCTTAGCTACCTATATTGCATAAGGGTAAGTAAGGTCGTCTCCATAAGGAATATGTAGAAAGTGTTTAAAGTTTCAATAAATTGAATAACACAAGTGCAAAAAGCAATAAACTTTGGAATGAATTTAATAAATAATAAGAAACGATCACTTCCGGATCCTCAATTATACAAGATCAACAATTTATGTAAACAAACTAGAGTTTGCGAAAACCTAATTCTAAAGACTTCAACTTTCCAATTAACGTAATAACAAAGGATCAAAATTTTAAGACTCGCTCATTCAAAATGTTATTAATTCGTTCATATCAAGTTACCTTGATTTCAGTGAGTTCACAATGCAAGGAAACCGAAAAATAATAATTTCAACAATTAACTTTGTTTGTATACGAATCATTTAACATAATCGAAAGTTAAACTTACATTCAAAATCCCTTGTCTAACAAAACCCTAATGAACACATAAAAGGTCTTACTATAACATAATCGATTCTCCTGGAAGCAATCACAAACGAACTAGCCACTCATGGTCTTCATTAAATCTTCACTTTTGTTTTGATGAGGATCAAAGTCAAGGTGGATTCTTGTATGAATTTTGAAGCTTGCAACCACCAAAAAGCACCTCAAAATCATGTGGAATCAGTTGGAAAAGTTCTCTCCTCAAATTGAATGAATATTTAAATAACTTGAAATTCCATAAGAATAGGGAGTTTCTTGAAAATTGGCATATGATATGCCAACCCTGGGCGTATCATACACCGATCCCTGTTCTCAAAAGCCCAACTTTCTGTCTTTTTTGTCAAATATGCCCACAAATATGTCACCAATACGCTGAGCGGTGTATGATATGCCCATACCTGGTGTATCATATGTCGATTTAGGGTTTTCTGGGCTATTTTTATAACTTCCTTTATTTACCACTTCAACCCTTGTACTTTCTTCTATTGCTTCTTTTCATCCAAAACACGCATCCTTTAGCTCCAAATCCTTGTAAATCAAAACACACACAAGTTAAACCTATTCCATGATAATCACAATATAATTTCATGTACTTAGGCTAATTAAACATTGGGTTATGACGCACGATCACATCCACACACTTAACCTTTTGTTTGTCCTCAAACAAAACTTATTTGCAACACTTCACCCTAATTAAGCACACATGTCACATTATCACTACCTTAAACAAGTAAGATCCCAAGGCATGCTTATTTTTCAACTTCATGATGCAATATTTACAACCTAATCATTCAATATTATTTGCATTGTTAAATATGAAATTTTTAGTTGGCATATACTCACCTTTTGCTTCAAACATTCATGCATTCACATTTCTCATAATAAACACTTCTCTCAGTTTATTTTGTGGACTACTGATGATATACTAATGTTTTTGAAGCTCTCAAACCATGAATGTACATAGTAACCATAAGCTCGTATATCAATCAAATCACCATCAAATGACACAATATAATACAAAAATCAAAGGTCTTTCTTAGGTGGTGATGTTAGGCTAGGGTTTAAGGTGGGATTGAAAGGGATTTTAGCGTGGCTAACGGAGAATGAAATCCAATTCAAACACAATCGATGTCTTATTTATCAATCTTACTCTTCTACTTGCACTACTTGTATAATTTCTCATACTTTTTTTGGTTGCTACATATTTTGGTCATTTTGACCTCATATTTAGCTTTTTTCTATTTTCTATTTTTTATACTAATCCTACTATTCTTGAACTGCTATTAACATGACACTTCTAAATATGTTATGGATTGTACTTCATCCCCCAAGGTTTCATAAAAGGCTAAGGCTTTGTAGGTTTATTCTTTCGGCTTTGGAATGAAAAGTGGGGCTCAATGTGGTATTGATGGGGAGATTTTGTTGGTATGAAATTGAAAATAAAGGTTTAAACAACTGGTTCATTCCTAATGCTTGTATCATATTTATGCACACATTGGTCTATGATCTTGATTTGTATCAATAATACGAGTACTAACTCGGATGCACACCATGGATTCCCTCTCTATGCAAAGAAGTAAAGTAACTCATAGAATACTATAAGTTTCTCAATTAGGCTCAACTCTCATGGAAAAGGTGGGAAAATGTAACAAAATGTATAGCATGTATGTTATCTACAATCGGTTTGTTACACCACCTAGGACTTTCACCTACTTTTATGAAGATTCATGATTAGGAGGATGCATTACTCAATTTTCAAAACAAACATGCCAATGGATCCATAAGTGCACAAACCAGTAATAATTAACCATGTATGCAAACTTTTGGGTTTCACATACAATTAAGTTTACTTAGAAAGTTTTTTCCGAAATTGCTCAAATTTTCAATTTTTTGAAAAATGCTCAAAATTTTCTTTCAATTCAATTGCCCTCGTATCCCCACACTTGCGATACATTTTCCTCGGTGCATGGTGATTAATCCCATGACAAAAAATACCACAATTGGAAGTTCATTCCCTTATTATTCAAAGTTCCCAAACCAGATCGTACCCGTATTCATCAATCATGAAGCTATTACAGTTATTTAAGATGTCTCAATCATAGAAACAATATTGTTCATAGCTTGTAGGGATAAAGCACATGCACCTGATCAGTGTGCAACACTCGATCAACGAGTGCCACGATGGTTCCTGTTGAGTTCGTCATATGGATCATCAACCTGTGGTGGTGGTAGTGGTGGCCCAAACCATTCGGTTATCAAATTCTGCATTTGTTGGAAGTTGTATGGATTCGTGGTTCCTATAGCTGTAAAGGAACCCACTGAGATGGTTATGAATCCGGATATGGGTAAATTGCTTGGCCATCATAAACCTCTATTTGGTTCCAATTTGTCTCTCTCGAATATGACACGTACTCCCTTCTTGTATAGAAATCATGATAGTGTCTTTGTTGAGTTAGATCATAGTACATTTGGTTGAGGAACAACTGATGTTGGTACTCCTAATTTCTTGCATATAGGTTTTGTCTGTCCATTGCTTTTGCTGCAATGCCATTGCTTCCTCGTGCCGATCTTTCACAAAGATTGATTCCTGGTTGGTCATGTCACATTGGTATCGTGCTATTGCTGACCATTGCCAATACTCAAGTGGCCTTATGCCTCTCATCCTTGCTTCAATTGATGTTCTTTAGATTTCCTTCAAATGGGAATAGGTGTGTGTTCTAAGCCATCCCCTTGCTCGGTGAATCCTTCATCTTCCTCATCTTCTCTCTCCTTAGCTTTATCATCATCCTCCCCTGAAGACATTGGTTCTAATTATTCACATGGTCATAGAGATGGAGCATTTGGTCTCCCGCCCATGAGTACTTCCTTAGTGCCTTTATGTTTCAACATGAATTGAGTGTTGGTCTTCTTGTAGTACCACGATAGTTTTTGAATTTGTCCACCATAAAGAACTTGTGTGGCTTGACAATATATTGAGTATTTTTTTTCCAACACTCATTGTGCTCTCATAAGTGTTGTGATGAGTTGGTAGTGAGGAATAATCTTCTTATATGCACTCTCTTTGTTGTCCTAAACATTCATTAAGACCAAGTGTCTTAACGAGATCATCCTCCTTCCTGTTAACAAGGCATCTATTATACAAACATCCATTTGCCTTATGGAGTTCTTATCGCCTAATTTTGGGATGATGTTGAACATACTAATCATGTTCAAAATCTTTGGCATGATATGCATCTGGGCCCCTACAAACCGACCCCCGGTATTATCCAAAAACATGTCTTCCAATATGGCCATATCTTCTTGGGTGATAAACTTGTTGTTCCAAATGACTGCTTCAATGGGATATTCATACTCATCCGTTGGTCTTGAGTCAAAATTCACCACCTGTCGGATGGTTTAGAATGACATAATCATTTCCTTTTTACCTACTCACCCTCTAAATGTGGTTGTGTAAGGTGGGTTGTCATTGTCCTTTTTGTCCAATGTAATCATCCATTCTAGAATGGCCTTGCTTTGAATTTTGTCATTGTTGCCTTCATCATGAAATGTCAATGCAGCTTTCCAATCTAACCTTTGGAACTCATCCACTACACCAAAAGCCTCAAAATCTTCTAATAGTGCAACCCATTCACATAAAAAGATTTTGTCTATGTTTTCCACCCCCTTTTCAAATATCCCCATGTAAAGTTCCTTTTGCCAACATGGATCATGCTCAGGAAGCTTCTAAGCACAAGTGAAACTTGGTCTTGGACCCCGACCATGATCAACCGGTGTCATGTCTTCGTTTGCAAATCACCTTGGGCTTGCTCCTTTTGTTCTTGGAAGACCTTGACGATTTGGGTTGCTTTCCTTTTGACTTGCTTCTAAAGAGGTGTATCTTTCCTGCAAAATACATAAATTCCCTAATTATTACAAGATTTCTAAGTGTTGGGCCAACCTTGGTGCATTAGTTTCTTAATATGTTCTCATGGTGTCATGTTCACTTGACATCTTGTTATTATGAAATTACTTGATTGACGTAATTAGTCACTTGATTGACGTTTGTTCAAACATCATATACATATGAATATCCCAAACATGTTTTGCCATAAGTTGTCCCAACATCATCAAGATCCTAAATTTTTATCCCAAAACCTACTCTCCTTCATGTATATAAGCATCTATTACTTCTAACAATGTAATAATATAGCATATGCTTACATTCATTTTCATACACAAAGACATCACATAAACTTATCATATAATGACTTTTAGAGCAAGTAATTTGAGCTTAATATTAAAACACATACCTGAAAGATGTTAGAAGTGTGAAAGTAGCAAAGTTGTCTTGAATCTCAAAAATCTCCAAATTACTTGAATTTTAAACATAATAAATCTTGCACAACCTTGTGAGAATTGAAAATCTAACCCAAAACTCGTGTTCCCTTCGAAAAAAATACTCAAGATGCATATAAAAAACATTTGATTTGGTTAAGAATTGAAGAAGTTATGGGTGATGGAAACTAAGGTTCTTGGTGAGGGGAGAAGTGGTTTTGGAGATGAAGATGAGAAAAGTGACGAAAAGTGGATTAAAGTGGGATGGAATTCGTGGATGGGGTGTTGTAGGGTGAATGTGTTGTGTAAAATGGGTCAAAAAGTCAAAAATCCAGATTTGCGACATGACCAGCGTATGATACGCCCACCCCCGGCTTATCATATGCCACTCGGCGTATTCTGGGCATCCAAATGGGCGTATGTGCCAAAAAAGATAGAAGCATTATCATAGGGCGGCGTATGATATGCTTACCCCCGGCGTATCATATGTCGGTATGTTTTTTTCCTCTTCTTTTTTTTCTGTTAATATGGAATACGTACGTATGCACCACCCCCTTATAATCGTGCTTCGTCTTGAAGTGTATAAAGGGTCTAGCACATACCTGAGTGGGCTACCGATCCCCACACTTGAGGGTCACCAATTAATAGACCGAACGACTAGGAGAATGACTAATAAAGCAATTAACGAGACACTAATAGAAATGAAAATGAAGGACAAAGTCAAAGTACTAAATCTAACTCATTTTCATAGGAATCACAATTGTATTTAGCATATGCAATAACCTTTAAACCCCTTGGTAGGCCCGAGTGGACGGGTTGTAATCTCTTGAGGGTTTTTAGTGAACACACCCACAAAGTTTGTGGCTTGCCTCCCGTTACCGCTAAGTTTAACATCTTCAGTCGGACTTGTTACCTTGAAAAGTTACGTGGAAGACAAATTCTGTAAGGTACTCGGTAGAAAGCTTTCGGAGATGTGAGATGGTCCATTGATATCATTGGCTTCCAAATAGGGTTTTAGACGATGACCATTCACCACTTGACGAAGATGATCTTCAAAATCCTCAATCTCAATATCCCCATAGTTTCCAACGCATGTAACAAGATATGGACCTATCCATTTTCTTTTGAGCTTTCCCGGAGAAAGCTTTAGCCAAGAATTGTATAACCACACTTTTTGGCCTTCCTCAAAAAAAAATTTCCTCAACTTCGCATCATGCATTACTTTTATTTTTTCCTTGTAAGGAGACGCATATTCATAGGCATCATCTCGCAGTTCTTCCAAATCACATATGTTAAGCTTTCTTGTTTTACCTGCAACATCATAATCCATGTTAACATTCTTTACAACCCACAATGCTCTCTGAGCTAATTCAATCGACAAATAACATCTTTACCATAGACCAACTGATGTGCTCCAAATTATACATATAAATCCTATCAAAAGCATATCAATTACTCCTTAATACCTTCCTTAAAATGATGAAAATGTACTTAAAATTGTTAAATTGTGTTTTCAGGTGTTTAAAAGGGCAAGTTGGACAAAAGAAGCATATTTAGCAAGAAATTGAAGTAATCCGACCTTTGGAGTCCAAGCATGGGGTCATGCCTCATTAAGCACACCCCCATGCTTTGCAAGAAACACATCCCCGTGCTACATTAACACACCCCCGTGTTTGGACATCTGACAGGACAAAAAGTATTGTTCCCTAAAAGTAGACACGGGGCCGTGCCCCACCTCCAACACGGGGCCGTACTCGACACAACCTGCATGTACGAGCCGACCAAGTTTCGTAAGCATTGTACTAGCACGGGGCCATGCCATTTAGGCACGGGGCCGTGCTTAAACACTCCAGAAAGCCTATAAATAGAAGCCTAAGTTCACCATTTTTGGCAAGCTTTGGTGAGAGAGTTACTCTGCAGAACTCTCTCGGGAATCAAGACTTCAAGGTCATTTAGAGGCTCGAGAGGTGCATACAACACTTGGAAGAAGCACGAGATCGTCTAAACGTCATCCATTGTGGATTATGGTTTGATTGTTCCATTTCATCGATGATTACATATCTATCTTCTGTGTTATCTGTTGTTATGCTTAAGCTCATTATGAGCTAGACTCTTTTTATCATCCTAATCGGATGAAACTTATGTAATTTGTGATGAAATAATGGTGTGATAAATATTGTGTTAATATTATGATGGTCTTGGGAAAACTATTGATGGGTAGCATCTACATTTGAATGAGAAGTTATAAATTTATGGTTTGTGATTGTGATTGTCATACAAAGTTAAAAAACCGTATGATTAACTTTCATTCGCGAAACCGGTCTTCATAATAAATCCATGGCTAATGAACTAGAAATGGTTATTAGAAATTATATCACTTTAACTTTCTGATCATTTGCGGGTTCCCTTTTATTAGTTTGAGAAATCTTCAGTAATTGTTATGGTTTTATAAAATTAATGGTATGTTAGGAAGGAAATTGATCAACTCTCTTTTTAACATTAGCTATGTTTTCAGAACTCATATGTCAAATAGGTCACAAAAGATTTACCTACATTACTAGGTCTTTGATCTAAGCAGTAAAACTTAACCTGATATGATCCTAGTCACTACGGCAGCAGGATAGACGAGAAATCGCGCCAGGTCAACTTTATAAACATTAACACAGTTACATTAATCCATATCTTTAAATCACACCACCAATTCATCACGGTTACATAAGTGGAGTCTAATTAGGATGATAACTTTTATTCCCTGTTTTTAAATCTAAACGCTTCAAATCTTAGTTTTATTATTGTTTTTAAAAACCCTAAAAATCTTTCCAATGCAACTTATCATTTTCTTTAAGAAAAACCAATTCTGATAGTCAAATCGTCAAGTTTGTTGAGTAGGCTAGGTGTGTCCACGGATTGATACTCGGTTCTTACCAACACTATATTATCATACAACAGGTACACTTGCCTCTTGTGTGTGTGAATTAGTATTAGTAATAACCAATTAAAACTGAATTTGTGCGATAAATCTTTATCAAAATATATATACTATCCACACGCATCAAGTTTTTGGCACCGTTGCCGGGGACACACTACAGTTTGAAAGACAAACTAAATTTTTGACTATCTTGAATATAACTTGTTAATATATTTTTGTTTAAACTTCATTTTTATTTTTAGGTAGTTTGCCTTAGTTAGTTTAGTTATTTTTTCCTGATTCATTTTAAGCCATAGTTAGTTTATGCTTTTTTAAGTTAGTGTATGTCCGACTCGTCTAGTTCTGAACTTGTTCCGCCTCTTCCGGAACCCTAACGACTTTTCCGTCAGAGATTGCGCAAAAGATCACAACAAGCAGCACCAATCATTGAAGAAGACATTTTGGAATATAGACCATCCGAAGAAGACATGGCTAACCAAGACGAGGAAATGAAGATAACACACTATGCCACCGTCAATAGATGGTTATGAGTCTAGTGTTGTCCAAGCAGCAATAGCGGCCAACAATTTCGAGATTAAGTCTAGTATTATCCAACTCGTAGAAAACTCTGTTCAGTTCCATGGGTTACAAGACGAAGATCCTAATGCTCACATCTCACGATTCCTTCGTAAATAACTGTTCAGACGACGCCATTCGACTAAGACTTTTTCCATTTTCACTTCGAGGCCGAGCCATCAACTGGCTTGATTCACTTCCGCCTGGTTCCATCACCACATGGGTGGAAATGGCTGAGCAATTCCTTTTGAAATACTTTCCACCCGATCGCACTGCCAAACTAAGAAGCAACATCACAAGTTTCCGCCAAGACGATGATGAATCATTACATCCAGCATGGGAGAGATATAAAAGTCTCCTTCGGAGATGCCCACAACACGGACTGGATCTGTGGCTGCAGTGTCAAACCTTTTACGATGCAATCAGCGGAGCCCACAAGCAAGCGGTAGACCAAAGTGCGGGAGGAGATTTTGGAAGTGTCACACCAACAGAAGCATACCAAGCCTTAGAAAGAGAAAACTCCAATTGCAACCAAAGTGCAGCTAAGAAGAGCTTTGCCTATAATCCCTTAAGGACCAAACCCAGTTCTAAAGGTATTCATCAAGTAGACTCTGAAACCCTAATTGCAGCCCAATTAGAAGCTCTAACCAAAAAATTTGAAAAATTGCAAAACAAGCTAAAGAAAACTCCAACGCGATGCAACACATGTGGAAGTTCACACAAGACCAACGAATGCCCACAAAGCATTATGGTAGTTGAAGATGTTGACTACGTAGGAGGCCCAAACAACTCATACAACAACAACTCAAATTGGAGAAGCAACTCGAACTATAGAGATGCTAGTAATAACAAACAATCATCTGGATTCAACCGAATGCCACCTTACCAACAACAAAAACCACCATACCAAGGTTCAAGCAGCCAAGACCGTGGAGCATCATCAAAGGAAGACTTATTGCAGCAATTTTTATTAACCACACAAGCCACGGATGAATACATCTGGAAATCTGATCGAAGAAATAAGAAGAGGTTCCAAAAAAACGAAGCTAACATCAAAAGCAACAAAGCATCATTACAGACCATAGAGCACCAAGTAGGTCAAATTGCGCAAAAGCTATCTGAAAGACCTCAAGGAGCTTTACCCAGCAACATTGTTACAAACCCTAATGATCAAGTCAAAGCCATCACCACTAGGAAGGGTAAAACCACTCAAGGTGATGCACCCTCATTACAACCCATCCTTGAAGAAGTAGAAACTGAAACTCCAAGTAATGTTTGTGATAAGAAAAAGCAACCTATTGTTATTAAAGAACCAGCCAAGAAATACGTTCCACCACCTCTATATGTTCCACCACCTCCATATCCAGGTTGTTTGAGACAACAAAGAATGGAGGCACAATACGGAAAATTCCTTGGGTTGTTCAAGCAACTCCACATCAGTTTGCCCTTAGTGGAGGCCTTAGCACAAATGCTAAACTACGCTAAGTTTCTAAAAGGTGTCTTGTCAAACAAAAAGAAGCTGGAAAAGTTATCACACGTGGTTTTGAATGAGGAATGCTCTGTAGTTCTTCAAAACAAACTACCTCAAAAGATGA
>BJCM01214597.1:0-18131 GCA_018326385.1 Flaveria bidentis | reverse complement strand
TTAATGTAATACACCTGATATGTTATAAACACATGAAACTGGGTCATTCGCAGGAGCATATGCGAATGAGACTCAGTCGTACGACTGAGCCATGCTAATGCACCAGTCGTGCGACTGAGAGATACGATTGGGCCATTCGTAAGACTGAACCATAAGTATGGTCCAGTCGTACGATTGAACCATACGCATGGTCCAGTCGTACGATTGAACCATACGTATTGTCCAATCACACGAATGGGCCCAGTCGCATCTAATATGGGCTGAGGCCTATATATTCCTGTTTCATTGTGTAGTAGGGTTTAAGGATTGTGCCCGGGGCCTAGGTGCTGCCTGATGAGACTCCCCTTTCCAAGAGTCGTGATTCTTATGTTGTAACGAGCTTGTAATCTTTAGGTTTTATCAATGAAATCATTTTATTATAGTTTGTGTTATTGTTTGTCTCTTGGTTTTGGTTTTGTTTCCTTCCGTCAAGAACATGCTCGGATGTCTAACGATCCAGCGACTTCACAATTGGCATCAGAGCCGGTTACTACTGGAATGATCTAACAATCATTCTAGTAACCCGAGCTCTTGAGTTCTGGATCTATTTCAGGTTCTTTGACGTTAAACCCACTTCGTGTTCTTCGTGTTTTGCTCAGATCTTGTTACGTGTGTTGTTTCTATGTTAAAATCGAACTTGATACCACGTTCTGATCACCCTTGCGAATCTTATGATGTCTATTTTGGTTCGGTTCATGTAAAATTCATAAGATTAGGGTTTTTGGCAGCCCTGGCGGTTACAGATCTGAAAATCTGCGTGCAGATCCGCTCATGCGACTGGACCCTGCGAATGGACAAATCGTACGACTGGACCAGTCGTATGTTCAGTCGTGCGACTGGACCAGTCGTATGTTCAATCGCACGAATGAGCCATCCGCATTGAATCATCCGCATTTGTTCCAGACCAAAAAATAAGAGTCTGGAATTGCCTCTAGCATAGATTTGAGGATGAGCAAAGCATATTCACCCTGAGGTTCTTTTGTCAAATAAGTTCGATGTATACCCCATTATTCGTCGGACATTCTAAAATAGGTGAATGTAGTTGGAACACGAAAGAGAGAAGAGAAGATGTCAGCAGTCGGTGCTAATTTTATGGGGTAGTCATGAGCATCTGACTATTTATGGGCCAATCAAGTTATATGTATCCGCACAGAGAGGATTCTCATTCTTAGGGGGAATCCATGCTTAGAGAAATTAAAGACGCAATCAGAAAGTGATGATGTGAGGTAGTTTCTGATGATGAATCTGAGTGCATGCTGATTTGTTTGAGATTGTCAGCTGTGGATTGGAACCTTCTACCTTTTGCCCAATACACTGTATGAAGACGCCAGGACAACACAATGTCTATATATTGGGATATGCTGAATTTGAGGGGGAATTTCTATAGGTGTTAATGTTAATCAGGTTAGCCTGTGTGAAGATTAAAGCAATGGAAAATTGTTCTCGTCATTATCTGGAAAAATCAGTCATATGGGGAATCTTGTTGCTATGATGGTGTTCTGCAAAGTAAACGAAAGCTATTGTGCCTAAATTCATTTTCAGGGAAACTATAGCAACCTGACGGATCGGCAATGTTGGCTAATATGGTTTTTCGTTTGATTCTATTGGAAACCAGAGCAAGGACTGACTGAAGATTGTAAGAGGTGTTATCTATTATTCGCAAGCAACGTCCAAGGGGGAATTTGTTGGAGCATATATTGTCATATATAGTGTGTCCGTCGCTTGACGAATAGTCTAGGCTTAATGTAATACACCTGATATGTTGTAAGCACATGAAACTGGGTCATTCGCAGGAGCAAATGCGAATAAGACTCAGTTGTACGACTGAGCCATGCTAATGGACCAGTCGTGCGACTGAGAGATGCGATTGGGCCATTCGTAAGACTGAACCATAAGTATGGTCTAGTTGTACAATTGAACCATACGCATGGCCCAGTCGTACGATTGAACAATACACATGGTCCAATCGCATGAATGGGCCCAGTCACATCTAATATGGGCTGAGGCCTATATATACTTGTTTCATTGTGTAGAAGGGTTTAAGGATTGTGCCCGGGGCCTAGGTGCTACCGGATGAGAGGGAGATCATGCTTGATCTCCCCTTGCCAAGAGTCATGATTCTTATGTTGTAACGAGCTTGTAATCATTAAATTTTATTAATAAAACCATTTTGTTATAGTTTGTGTTATTGTTTGTCTCTTGGATGTCTAACGATCCAACGACTTCACATTTTTGTTTTTGGCATTTGTTTATTTGTGAATATGAAATGAAATTTTTACCCCCATTTGTATAATATATAGAACACTTGGTTTTATATAATTATACATACCCATTATTTTTAACCTTTTAGTTATATTATTTTTTAAATAATATTATCATGACGAAAGGAACCGATTATGAACGGAAAGCATCGTTGTGGCATTGATATTATCTTAACTAGTTAGGTATTTGCTTCTATGATTTTCGAAGAGTTGAGAAGATAACGCGACCAAACTCACGTTGTGTAGCTCACGAGAAAATCACCAAACTCCTGCCATGGAGGGCGGAGAAAATAACTAGTTTACTTTAAAACTACAAATTTAAACGTTAAATTAAGTTAATTTTCATGTATCTTTAGTCTACTAAAGGCTATTTATATATTTATTTAGTAATGACTAATGGTTTAATTAACTATTTATATATTGAGTGGGATATTGTAAAAAATAATAATTAAAAAGTGTGAGAAATAATATCATCTATTAGATCTTAAATTCAATGGCTACAAAATTCAGTGACATAATGATAAATAATTAAAATTTTAAATGATATACAAGAATATTTTAGTTTTAACCATATTTTCAAGTTCCATCTTTTTTTAAAAATGTTCATAGCTTTTAAATACAATATTATTTTTATAAAAAAAAATACATTATAAAAATCAAGTGTTTTTAATCTTTAAAATTCCTATAATTTTAATACATATTTTTTTTCTTTTTCATGTTATTGCAGCTCATTGTATAATATTCGTAAGCTCATTGTGTAATATCAAGTTATTATGTAATCTTTATCGAACCATTATGGCTAATGTTGACCATTTTGTTATCTATTTTATTTTTAAAAATGATGATTTTCAAATAACATAATGCTAAACAAATATTTTCTTAAGTTTTCTAATTTATTGTGTAATCATAATCAGGTTATTGTGTCATCCTCATCAAGTAGCTCATTGTTTCTATTGTTGATCATCAAATCTAGTATTAGTTATTATGTTATCCATTGTATCTAATGTTAATTATTATGTTTATTAAAATGGTGATTTTTAAATAACACAATGCTAAAAATGTAGTTTTTTAGTTTAATTTTTTATCCTGATTAGGTTATTGTATAATACTTGTCAACCAGCTAATTGTGTCCATGGTTTTAAAAATCGATCAAGGCTGACGCCTCGAGGCAAAGCAGGCAAGAAAGGCACTTAAGGCGGCGCCTCTTAGGGAACAACTTGTACGTACGCCTCTTGTACTGAGGTGGGTTGTGGAGTGGGTGAGGTGGTTCGTACATCCGAGGTGTACGCTTGGGCAGGAACCAAATTAGAAAAAAAAACATTATAAATTCAAAATAACAACCGCCTAACCTAAAATAAAAAAAGGGTCTAGAAACCCTAATTAGAGCAGTGGGAACCAAAGTCGCAGTTGCGTACCCTTCACTCAATCATCGACCATCGTGACTTCACACCCCCATCGGCCATCAAGTAGCAGCAGTCGCACACCCTTCACACCCCCATCGACAGTCTTGATTGTGGAGCAGCAGTCGCGATCGAGCAGTAGTAGACCAGAAGTCGGGAGTTGCGACCTACAATTTTGATCGAGGAGTAGCAGTCGCGATTAAGAATAGTGAGTTTATGTTCTTTTCTAGTATTTTGCTTGACAAAGAATAGTTCTTACAAAGTTATAAGAGGTGTGAGTATGGTTTGGTGGTGCTCTACTGTGTAGGTAATTCTTTTTCTTTCTGAACACCATTAAAGTTGCAGCATAAATATACTTGAATAACAAAAAAATTAGTAGTTTAGTATATTGTATGCTACGTTAGAATTAGTGTGTTGTTAGTATGGGTTTAAGGTTTATTATTTATGCACTAGAATGTAGATTTGTAAAGTGAATGGAACAAAAGGAATTTGATTTGTATGATCTAAGATTCTAAGTGTACCCTTGTATGCTTTGTTACTTTAGAATTAAGTGTATTTTTGTATAATTTTGATCTGAAAAGATTGAATATTTGTATCCTTGTATGCTACTTTATAATTAGTGTGTATATTGGTTTAAGGTTTATAATTTATAAACTAGATTTGTGAATTGTGATTGTGTATATACTAGAATTAGTGTGTAGATTGTGTATATTGGTTTAAGTGTACTCATGTTGAACTTTTGTTATTTTATATACATAGTTTTTTTATGATGGCTGGTAAAGGTGCGAGGAAAGATCCGACTTGGAAGTACGGGGAAGAAATTGAGGTACCTTCGCAAGGTGGTAAAAAGGGTTAAAAGTATCTAAAGTGCAAGTTTTGTAGTAAAGTTATTAAAGGAGGAGTGAAAATAATGAAGGATCATCTTACTGGCACATATAAACATGGCATGCCTTATGCCAATGTGTCCCCTAAAGACATGATGAAATGAAGTAATATTTGAAGCAGTTTCAGGATGCAAAGTTTGTTGCCCAATGATACTTTGAAGAAAATGTAGGAAGTGGGGCATATTATAGAAGTGCGGGAAGTATTGATCCACATGCTACCTCTAGGGTGTTAGGGGGCCAATGGATCGTTTTGTGGGGGTGCGAAAGATAGCGAAGAAGAATTACTACTAACCGAATAAATGATACCATCGAATGCAAAAGAGCATCAAAATAGAGTTTGTTTGGATATTAGAATAATTTTTTAGAATGTAATACTATTTAACGTAGCAACTAGTCCATCCTTTACTAGTATGCTATGTTTAGTTAGGAACTTCGATCGAGGATTGAAGCCCCGTGCCATGCATGAGATTAGGACTTGGATCCAAGGGAAGAAGTTAACACGATCACTACAATGGTGGAGGATATAAAAGCTACATGGAAGACCACCGTGGTTTCTTTGATATCAGATGGTTGGTCAGATATGAGAAATAGAAGTTCGATTAAATTTTTGGTCAATAATAATATGCTATAGTTTTTTAGAGCTGTTGATGCATCAGATTGTATAAAAAATGCTGAAAAATTTTTCAAGCTGCTTGATGAAGTTGTTGAAGAGATCGATGAAGATATTGTAGTTCAAGTGGTGACCGACAATGCTAGTGCATATAAAGTTGCTGGAGCGTTGCCAATGGAGAAGAGAATAATCTTTTATTGGACCCTGTGTGCCGCCCATTGCATTGATTTGATGCTTGAAGATATCAGTAATTTGATCCAACATAAAAGTGCTTTGCTTAAAGCAAAACAAGTTAGCAATTTTACCTATAACCATCAGTGAGTGTTGAGTTTAGGCCGAAAAATTTGAAAGAAAGATCTTCTTCAACCAGCTATCACAAGATTCGCCACAATATTTTTTACTATACAAAGTATTTATGAATCGAAAGACGCTTTACAACAAATGTTTGTTTCAACCGAATGGGGGACATGTGTTTGGGCTAAGAAAGCTGATGGAAAAGGGGTTAAAAAATAATCATGGATGAGAGAAGTTTTTGTCCTAGTGTGGTTTATTCCATTCAAACCACAATGCCAATTCTTGAAGTTTTGAGGATTGTTGATGGGGAGCAAACACCAGCCATGGGATTTATTTATGGAGCAATGGATAGTTGTAAAGAAAAACTAGCAAAGAACTTGGATAACAATTGTAATGATTCATATAAGTCTAAGGCAACCCAAAACATCCAAATAATTTGTTCTGCATGCACAAAGTACAGAAGTAGAATGCTTCAGAAGTTTCACACTCTACCTTAGAAACTATTTCTATATGGTATTTCTTCTTCCTCTTATACTGACCATGGGATTGGCTGTTATCAAAGTTCTAAGTGTGAAATCTTCCGAAGCCAAGACCAATATCTTCCGAAGCCAAAACATGAAGTCTTCAAAAGCGTCAAGACAAAGTCTACGGAAGCCAACACTTGAATATAAATTTCTTCCAAAGACTTTTAAGTAGATGCCATTATCTGATGTACTTTTACCATAAAGCTGGACCTCCTTTCCGCTGCAACTCTATTTGACTCGCCAACTTTCACAAGTTGGTGAAAGGTCCATGCTTTTGGTAAAACTGTACATTGAGGTCTTGAGTGTATTTCTTTCTACTCTATGTACCTTTATCCTTTTTGTATTATATTAGGATGTGAGATATGACATGTCATAGTCACTAGTCAAAAGGCAATCTACCTTTTGATTCTATATTGATTTTGTTGTTGTCTAGATCATGTATCCAGTTGGCCTTCAAAGTATGGCCGGCTGTAGGATGTAGTATAAAGTATCTTTGGTCCTTTGTATCTTTCTTAATGCTTTGTAACCCTTGTAAGGAACTAGAGAACAATATACAACATTCTTGAAAAACCAAACACTTGTGTGATTGTTCTTGTTCTTGTTCTGTCTCTTAATTACTTGTGTTACTTAGTATTATTGTAACTGGTCTCTAGTTCCCTATTTCATCTGTTAAGTATTCTAACAAACTCCCCCATTGTGTTATTGTGTTGTAAGTGACCACCCTTAAATGGTCCTACAATTAGTATCAGAGCATTCCAGGCTCTTGATAGTAAGATCTCACTATCTTAAGATACCTCATACACAAAATACTTAACATCTCAAATGCCAACTCTCACTAAAGCTGCTATGGAAAGTAGAACCATGACAAATTCCCCACTGATCACCTTGGAAGACTTTAACACTTGGTGCCAAAGAATGGAAGGCTTCATCAAGTCTTAAGACTCCAGGATATATGAATCTGTTGTCTCAAGACCTTACATACCAAGCACCTCTTCAGCTGCTGCTAGAGGTGGTATGATTTCAAAGGCAGTGGTTGACTACTCTGATGAAGATAGAAAGAGAGTAGAGATTGATCAGAAAGCCATGACAGCCCTTCGGACTACTCTTCCAAACTTTGTATACAGAGGTTTCAAGAAATTCAAAACATCTAAGCAGTTATAGGATGCATTGAAACTAATGTATAAGGGTTCTACTAAAGACAAAGAGAAAAAGAAGGATCTCATGAAGCAGTAGTTTGAAAACTTTACCTTTAAAACAGGTGAAACCGTGACTCAACAATACTTTAGGTATGTTCAGATTATGGACACTCTAGTGGATGTTAGAGTGACTCTTGAAAACAGGGACATTGTGAGGAAGTTTATGTCCTCTCTTCCTAGGCAATGGACACATTATTGTTTTGTTATCAAGAGGACTAAGAACCTTAAGACTCTAACTTTGAGTAAGTTGTATGGTATTCTCAGTGGATACAAGATGGAGATGAACATGCAGGGTTCATCTGGTAACTCCAGCAATCAAATGAGTTTAGCCCTGCATGTGACTGAAAAAGATAGTATAGAACCTCAACATCATCTTATATTCTACCCTAACAACTCACAAATAGGTCCTCTCATCACCTTTCCAGAGACACCAAGAGAAAGCTATACTCAAGGAAGCCCATTCCAAGAGACAAGTTCTTCACAAGCCTTTGTGTCTTCTGATAAAGTTCACGCAAATTTCTATTCAACCTTGAAAACCTGGACTATATCCATCCAGGTGATCTGGAGTACATGGAAATAGTCCAGCAGATGGCTCTTCTCACTCATAGAGCCAAGAAGTTCTACAAGAGGACATGAAGGAAGTTTCCAAGCAATAGAACCAGTGGAAAGTTTGTGCTGGATAAAAGCAAAGTCTAGTGTTACAACTTTAACTAGATGGGTCACTTTGCTAGGTTGTGCAAGGCACCAAGGACAAATGGTGGTCAAGCACAATCTAGACCGAACAACACTGATAAAGCCACCCAGAATGAGAAGCCAAATCAGCAAGTTGTAGTTGTTGTTAACGAATGAGGCTTTGACTAGAGCTTTCAGGTGGAAGATGCATCTACAAACCAAGCACTGATGGCTGACCTTGATGAAGCAAAGGTATTGAAACATCTCTGTAGACCTGAGTGTATTGCTAAAGTTAATAGATACAGGTTCTACAACTTAGAGATGAGATCTGATCTTGAGTCCTTAAATATCTTAAAATCTGATTTCAAAAGATTTGAAAATGACTATAAATTAAAGATAGAGGACTTAGAGAAAACCATTTCATTTCTTAAACATGAGCACAAATATTATAGGAATCAGATCAAGGATCTCATAACCAAGTTGACTGAATGCCAGGCTGAGCTTGTGATCAGCAAAGCCAGGGCAGAAAAATATGTTCTTGAAGAAAAGACCTTCAAGAACATTCTATCCTCATTCTTGCATGCAAAAGTTTGTTATCAGAATAAGCAGGGACTGGGATTTAGTGAGATAGCTCCTCCACACACAATCTTTTCTGTAAGATCTCCTAGGTGTGGAACTTGTGAAAATGAGCTTCCACTCATAGACCGCTTCACTGAAGAGGATGAAGAAGTGATAGTGGAGAATGCCTCTAAGAAGAGTGAAGAAAAGGATTCTATAAAGGGACATTATCCTTCTGAGAAGAGTAAGAAGTCTGTGATGACCAAGTCTATGAGAAAGAACTTGATCAGTAAGAGCAAGAGAAAAGCAAAGAAGACTCAAGAGATCAAGGCCACTTTTGACTCTAAGCAGAAACAAGTCTTTATCTCCGCAGGATTTGAAGTGGTTAAGACTGAAGACATCAACTTAATTCTAGAACCAAGAGTTCTGGTTCATGTTCAAATCATCCCAGTATCAAGAAGAAGGTTGATAAGCTGCGTATCACTACTACATAGCCTGAACCATCTAGCTCCAAGTGCAGTTCTCACCCTAAAACAACCGTCTCAGTATTTGCAAAGATGAAGATAGAGAGGAAATGTGATCAAAGTCAACCTTGTTCTCAAAAGAAGGATCTTAGGAAGAAGAAAATAAATTGTGTTATGTGTGGGAGTAATTCTCATCTTGCTAAGGATTGTTTCTACAATCCAAGAAGTACTCTTCATATGACCAAGGAAGAGACTTCTAAGAGTTCCAAGAAGAAACTAGTTTCGGAAGGAAAATCTGTTTCCTTCTGAAGCTCCAAAATAAAGAAGAAGGCAAGTGAAAATTTTCCTTTGGAAGAAACTTTGGTCTCGAAAGAAAGGAATACTTCTGAAGCACTAAAGCCTGCTGCAGTGCTAGCAAGATCTTCCGAAGGTCCAGTCATCAAACTTCTGAAGTGTTAAAGGTCAAGTCAAAACTTCCAAAGGTGGTGTAGAAGACAAAGAAAGACAAAATAACTGAAAGTTCTCCATTAACAATAGCAAAAGATCCTCAAATTAAAACTATAGGATCTATTACTATTCCATTACCTTCCACTTCTTTTGATGAGCCCAAGACCAATAATGCTTAGGTTTCCAAATGTAGCTAATCATCTCTTTTGTGCAAGAACAGATCAAGACAAACAAGAATGTCCGGATCATTGATAGTGGTTGTTCTAGGCACATGACAGGCAATAGTTCACTACTCTAAAATTTTGAAAAAATTGGAGGGCAAGTTACTTTTGGTTGAGATGAAGGCGGTTACATATCTAGAAGGGGCAAAGTCATAAATGGTAAGCTTAGCATTGAGAAGGTACACTTTGTCAAGGAGCTTGGATGCAATCTTCTGAGTGTATCTCAATTTTATGATCAGAGTCATAACATGCTCTTTACTGAGCATGAGTGCATTGTACTCAAGCCCGGGGTGGTCATTCCTCATGAGCATATCTTGCTTAGAGACCCTAGGAAAGGGAACATGTACAAGTTGGATTTGCAAGAAACATCTCCCTCAGGAGAAGTTTCATGCTTTCTGTCTAAAGTAAATAGTGATGAGTCTTTCCTCTGGCATAAAAGAATATGCCATGTAAACTTTTAGAACATGAATTAACTTATTAAGAATGATTTGGTAACTGGAATGCCAAAGAAAGAGTTTACAAGTGATGATCATTGTGTTACATGCCTGAAAGAGAAGCAACACAAGGTATCTCATAAGCCAAAGGAAAGAAACTCCATCACTACCCCCTACACTTATTATATATGGATCTCTTTGGCCCCACCAGTGTAATGAGTCTAGGAAGGACCTCTTATTGCTTAGTGATCACAGATGACTTTACAAGATTCAATTGGGTCTTCTTCCTTAGAACTAAGGATAAGACTCCTGAGATTCTGAAGAATTTCATCTTAAAAATTTTGAATCAATGTGATCACAAGGTTAAAACCATAAGATGTGATCAAGGAACTGAATTCAAGAATCAAATCCTTGATATATTTTGTGATAAAAAGGGTATTACAAGACAATATAGTGCTCTCAAGACTTCTCAACAAAATGGTGTTGCTGAGAAGAGAAACATGACACTTATTGAAGCTGCAAGAACTATGTCATCTAACTCTAAACTGCCCATCCACCTTCTAGGTAGAGGAAGTCAGCATTGCCTGCTATATACAGAATAGAGTTTTAGTGGTTAATTCACATGGTAAGACTCCTTATGAACTTTGGCACAAGAGGAAACCTTTTATCAGTTTTCTCAGGTCATTTGGATGTCCTTGCACCATCTTGAATACCAAAGATCAAATTGCCAAGTTTCCTGAGAAATCAGATAATGGACACTTTATTGGATATTCTTCCCAAGATAAGGCTTATATAGTATACAATCTCAGAACCAGGATTGTTGAGGAGTCAGCCAATGTGACTTTCAATGAACACACACCAAGCGTAACTGGTTTTGGTCCTGATTGGCTATTTGATTTTGATTTAGTTACCAACTATTTTATCAAATCTTGTGAGAATATTTCAAGGTTTATAGATATTTTACCAACACGTGATCCTGATCCATGATTTGAGCTGAGATATCAGCACAACAATGATCAATTCAGTTGTTACATCTGAGATGCATTCAAATTCTAGCTTAGAGGCTCAACAACCATATAAAGAAGCTTCAAATGTAGAAGACAATGATGGTGGTGAAAGTGATCAAGAATTTCTTGACACTGACAACCACTCCATTAAAGACAACATCAATGATGTCACAAACTCATTGGATCAAGTGTGTTGTTGAGGTAGGAGAAACATTAATGCCAGATCTAAATTTCTCTAATTTAGATCTTTCTTAGCAACTTGTTGTGATCCCTCAGTTAAGGATCCACAACTCTCATCCTACCTCAAACATCATTGGAGATGTTGACTCAGGGATAAGAACAAGAGGACAAACCCATGATGCAAATGTTTGTCATCATTCTTGTTTCTTATCTCAGATAGAGCATAAGAAGATTGATGAGGCTCTAAAAGTTGGAAGTTGGGTTGAACCTATGCAAGAGGAGCTACTTCAATTCAAAAGGCAAAAGGTTTGGAACCTATGTCATCTTCCTAATGGGATGACTACTATAGGAACCAAATGGATTTTTAGGAATAAGAAGGATGATAAAGGACTTATCATCAAAAACAAAGCTAAACTAGTTGTTCAAGGGTACACACAAGAGGATGGAATTGACTACATAGATGTCTTTCCTCCTGTAAGATGTTAGGATATTTTTGGCATTTGCTGCATCCAAGAATTTCAAGGTCTATAAACTTGATATCAAGTGTGCCTTTCTCTATGGGGTAATTGATGAAGAGGTGTATGTCAAATAATCACCTGGTTTTGTGGATCTTGATCATCCTGATTATGTCTGCAAGCTTGATAAGGATCTTTATGGGCTGCACCAAGCACCAAGGAAGTGGTATGAGACTCTATCTTAATATCTCTACAAGCATGGATACAGAAGGGGTACTATAGATGGAATTCTCTTCATTAAAGGATAAGGAAATGACTTAATGCTAGTTCAAGTATATGTTGATGACATCATCTTTGGTTCAACTAATCCAAGGCTCTGCAAAGACTTTGAGAAGCTGATGAAAGATGGATTTGAAATGAGTGCCATGGGGGAACTCAATTTCTTTCTGGGAATTCAAGTGAAGAAAGTTGAAGATGGCATCTTCATAAGTCAGTCAGAGTATGTTTAAGACATACTTAAGAGGTTCAACATGACTTACTACAAGGTTTCTTAGACACCCATAGCAAGAAGCCACTCCTTTGGGCTGGAGCTTGAGGGGGAGTGTGTGGATGAACACCTTTACAGGGCTATGATTGGGTCTCTTATGTATCTTACTGCTAGCAGGCCTAATATCATGTTTGTCACATGTATTTGTGCAAGATTTCAAGCAAACCCTAAGATTTCACATCTCATCACTGTCAAGAGAATTCTAAGACATCTCAAAGGTGCCTCCACACTTGGGCTTTGGTATCCTAAGAATTCTGACTTTAATCTGTATGCATATACTGATAGTGATTATGGTGGCTCCAGCATGACTACAAAGTCTACATCTGGGGGATGTCAATTTCTTGATGGAGGGTTGTCTCATGGCAATACAAGAAACAATCCTGTGTCTCTGCATCAACTGTTGAAGCTGAATACATTGTTGCTGCAAGCTATTGTGGTCAAGTGCTTTAGATTCAAAATTAGATGCTTGACTATGGATGAAACTTTAAGGAGACTCCCATTCACATAGAAAGTAATAGTGCTATCTATATCACAGAGAATCCTATACAACACTCAAGGACAAAACACATTAATATCAGGTATCATTTAATAAGAGATAACTTTGAAAAGAGATTAGTTAAACTAGTCAAGGTTAACACAAATGAACAATATGTTGATCTATTCACCAATGCCTTTGATGAGCAGAGTTTCAAGTCAGAATCAACAATTTGAGTAGCTTTTTCTTAAAACTAACTCATATTATTTCTTAAAAACTGTGTCCTATGTTGTCTATTTTATAACCTTCATAAGCTTCTGTTTTCTCTGGATGATAAAACTTTTTAGAAGACTTCCCTTAGATTTTTTAACAATTTGTTTTTTGTCCTTCGAAAGATATGGATTTATCTTCGAAAGAAATTTATTCCTTTAAAACAAACAACTGTCTAAGTAAAATTTCCTTTGGAAGAAATTTCTGAAATATCTTCCGAAGCTTAATCTTTTCTTATGCCTTTTCATGTTTTGAAGGATAATTTTCTTCTGAAGCAAATTAACTCTCAGAAGCTTTATTCTTAGTTGAATAAAACATCTAAGTCTTAATTCTCTTCCGAAACAAAATTTTCAAAACTCTCAGGAATATCTTCCGAAGTCATTTTGGCTTCGGAACCTTTTTCATCAAAACTTCCAAAGACAAATTACCTTCAGAAGATTTTCAACTTCAAAGAAAACTACTTTTTGAGCAAAAAGCAAACTACTTTTTCAGAGGTGGGACCGACATCCAGATTTTAAAGTTTATCTTCTTTCATTAACATTGTCTTAAATCCATTTCATATATAAACCCAATGGTTCCCCTTCTTTTCTTATCATCTTCATCTTTCTCTAGACCTAAATTCCCAAAATCCTCTCTACAATCGCCTATGTTCTTCTTTTCCTTCACCTCGAAGCTTTCTGAAATGGCCAACCTCAACCGTAGAAATGACCTAGATTTCTCCTTGTAATTACACAGGCAACACAATAAAGTTTCTTTGTTGCACTCTGAGAAAGATCCTCATTTCTTAGAGGTTTGTCGATTCTTGGCTCTGTCAAACTACTCCACCTCCCTTACAATCGATCCTGTTCTTTATGAGGATTATTTGCTTGAATTCTGGAACACCTGTCAAGAGGTCATCCTAGATGGGGAGAAAGCACTATCTGTTATAGTGTAGGGGAGGACAATCTTCATCACTCCAGCCATTGTCAACATCCATCTACAGATGGATGATGTGGAAAGTGAATTGTCCTTTCCAAAATAAGTTGTCAACCAATCCTTCCAGCAGATGGGCTATGAATGGGATTTCTTTGTCAAGACCTTCAAGAAAGGGAAGGTCTCATCCCAGTAAAAGTACTTACTATATGTGGTCATCCATAGCTTGTCCAACAAGCATGAGGGTTGGGACCAGATTCTTGAGGATCTATCCTTTAGAGAGCATGGGATGGTTCAGAGGGTAAAGTTCAGGTATTCTTAATTTTTTTATACAAACTTGCTTGCTAACTTAGACTACTTAGAATATTATATGTTTCCTAGATATGTTCAACACATTCTTAACTGTGAACTGGGCTAACAATTAAGGGAAACATATAATGTTCTTAAATTGGGATAGATGAAGACTGACATGTTTTAGATCTTGAAGAAGCCAACTGTTGGCTTCTCTAGGATAGAAACAACCCTGGTCCCAAAAATGTTAGAGCTCATTCATCAAGGTGACAACCTAGCAACACAAGATATTGTTGAACTCACACCTTCTACCTCTCAACCACTTGAAAGACCACCACAAATCACCCTCACCTATCAAAGAAAATCCAAACGAACCCTTACATAGGCTATTCAGTCTGTGCAAGCCCCCATCTTACTATCTACATAGGAGGAAGTAGACACTAGAGCACCTACTTCCCCTAAGGAGCAAACCACTCTTATTACTTCAACAATCAGTCCTGAGGTTCCTCATGCTCAAACTAATGAGCTCATTAGCCTAATAGCCTTAAGCCTTTACTCTAATTCTCCACACTCTAGTGAAAAACCTTCAGGGGACTGTTACCATCTCCAACATTTAGATCTTATTCAACCCATACCCAGCCTTACTTTTATGATGATGAAGACTTAGGGTTTAGTGAGTATCATGAGTCTCTCTACTCTTCCCCCACTCAAGGAGAGATGAGTACTCCTGACTTCCCCTTATCTATCCCACATCATCTACCCACTACTAAGGTGGATCTCTCTGAACCTATTCAGGAGGTCCATATGGAAGAGGCTCTCACTTCTGTAAGTGATTACATAGTTAAGACCTCAACCATGGCAACTCAGCCCACTGATACTCCATCTGAATTATCTCATCCCCTAATGAGTCTTCTAAAGAAGAGGAGGGAAATCTGAGACTAAAGTTGCAAACCCTATCAAAAACATGCACCTACCTAGTCTCTAAGGTTAGTCACTTGGAATCTCAGGTGACTACCTTACAAAACAGGGTCAATGATTAGCAACTTTAGATATCTTATCTCAAGGAGAAACTAGTTGGGAGACCTTTAAGAGGAGCTCATCCAGGAACACAGAACATGTGGATGTGATTGACCTAACTTGTAGCTCACCTATGCAAGAGGGTGATGCTACCAAAATTTTGATGAAGAGGAGGGAAATCTGAGACTAAAGGTGCAAAAACTGTAAAAAACATGCACCTACCTAGTCTCTAAGGTTAGTCACTTGGAATCTCAGGTGACTACCTTACAAAACAAGGTCAATGATTAGCAACTTTAGATATCTTATCTCAAGGAGAAACTAGTTGGGAGACCTTTAAGAGGAGCTCATCCAGGAACACAAGAACATGTGGATGTGATTGACCTAACTCCTAGCTCACCTATGCAAGAGGGTGATGCTACCAAAAAGGGGAGAAATCACAGAACCTGGGAGTTCTTTATAGAGCATGGACTTTCAGGACTCACCATCCTCACTTGCAATTGTTAATGCTCAGCAACTTCTTCAAGTTCATATTGATGTGAACTCTATAGACTCTTTCATTCAAAGTCTCCTTGAGGAAGGAATTCTAAGCGCTATATCATCTCCATCTCAAGGAACTTCAAATTACATTATTAGGTGGAGATATGATGCTGATACAAGAGCCCTTATTCTTCAAAGAGTTCAAGGGTAACAAGAAGTCTTCAACTTTCAGACTTTGAACTTCTATGAAGGTCTTAAACTTGTTAACATGCCACTTGTCAACCCAAGCCAATTCAGACAAGCTAACAAGTTGGCTCAAAGGATTCAAGATAGAATCACTGAAGAGTTCAGCCTCAGAAGAAGATAAAGGCAATCAAGCTATGTTATTGGTCAACTGGATGTTGAGGCAGACCCTGAGATTAGCTTCACAAGGAAAACCTTAACTAAAGTCCTAGTAATAGAACCTGAGAGTCCTGTCACATCTACAACTACTTCAGAGATTCATTCTTTTGATGAGACACCTGCTGGTGAAGGTGCATCTCAACCTCTCTCTAGCCAGAGCTTGGATGTTACACCAAGCAATGAAGGCCAAAGCTCTATCCATCCTGTGTCACCAAAGTCTATTGGTGATAGGGGAAAAAGGGTTCTAACCCTTGAGGAGATTGAGCAGGAGAGAGAGAGAGAGGAAAATGAAGCTAAGGAGAGAAAACTCTACTAGGTCTATTGGCTTCATGGAAGCTGTAATCAGGGTTGCCTCCAGACCAAACACTTAGAATGATAAGTTAAGGGCAGTCAAGATAACCTACATACAGACCAGGAACTATGATATTGATAATATCATCTCCTTCCCCTTAGAGGAATTAAATGAACTGGCTGACATGGAATTGTCAAAAGAGAATAAAGAAGTAGAAAATGAAAGATTGCTTCTTTAAATCAAAGAGAAAAGGAGAATAAAAAGGCTCTACAAACATATTCCTACCCTCTCCTGAGTTCAAAAAAGCTTTGTACAAGAGGTTGTGGCTCCATAAGAACTCAGGTAGACAAAGAACTAATAGGATCAACATGATCAACTACCTGAGTGCCACATGCATGTATCAGGAAGATACACTTCTTCCCCTATCTTTTGAGTATATTGAGTTTGAGTATCTTAAACAAGTTGAACTTGAAGTACTCAAAGAAAGAAAGACAACAAAGAGAAAGATGAGGGAAGAGGCTGTAAAGTCATAAGCCGTCATCTAAAAGAGTTAAAGGAAGTCTGCAGATAATGAGAGGATGATGAACTTCTTGAAGTTGTATGAATTCTCCAGAAGGAGACTTGGGCCTATGTCTCTACCCACCATGGATGAGCACATTAGGGTGATCAAGAAGAAGATCAAAGGAGGAGAACTTTTTGACTTACACTCCCCACCAAGTCAAGTCCCTCAAGAAGTGGAGGTTAAGGTTGAACCTTTTGAGACAACACAACATGGACCCCCTGCTGAATCTCAGCAAGCTTCTACTTCTGATCCATAGTAGGTCTTTGTCCCCTTTCAATCTAAACTTGTGAGAGAGGAAGACCCAATTGAGAAAGAAAAAGATGATCAACAAGGTTTTACAGGCCAGTCTTCTTCGTTAAATAATTCAAAGAGGAGAATAAGGATGGCTTCTAAACCAAAGTCAAAGAAGAAGAAGGAGGCATCCATCTCCGAACCTCAGGATAAGTCAGAACATCTTGTGGATGTGCAACAAGAGGAAGCTCTACCAACTCCAATCCAAGTAGCTCCTCTGGCATTAGGAAGACCCATCCTGACTTTAACTTATACTATTAATCAAGAAAGATGGCATGTTCTCAGAGATCAAGGTGTTGAAGATGTCTACACATGGCAAGACATGTTCAATCTACCCCTCCATGATCTCTTTAATATGAGGAGGCATTTTGAGAGTTTGAATGATCTTGACCATCTTATGAAGAAAGGCACGGTCATCATCATAATAAGGATTGTCAATATCTAAAGTCTTCACATGTTTTGGTAGCATCAGCCTAGGGGGAGTTTGTAAGGATTCATATAAGGCTAATGCAACCCAAAACAGCTAAATAGTCTATTCTGTATGCATGCACAAAGTACACAAGTAGAATCCTTCGGAAGTTTCTCACTCTACTTTAGAAAACATTCTAAGTGTGAAATCTTTCGAAGCCAAGACCAATATCTTCCCAAGCCAAAACATGAATTCTTCAAAAGCTTCAAGACAAAGTCTTCCAAAGCCAACACTTGAAGATATATTTCTTTCAAAGAATTTTAAGTACATGCTATTATCTGATGTACTTTTACCATAAAGCTGGACCACTTTGTCGCTACAACTATATTTGACTCACAAACTTTCACAAGTTGGTGAAAGGTCCATGCTCTTGGTAAAACTGTACATTAAGGTCTTGAGTCTGTTTATTTTTACTTTATGTACCTTTATCCTTTTTGTAATATATTAGGATGTAAGCTATGGCATGTCATAGTCACTAGT
>BJCM01214573.1:0-11258 GCA_018326385.1 Flaveria bidentis | reverse complement strand
TATTACAAAAAGGATAAAGTACATAAAGTAGAAAGTTACAAACTCAAGACCTCAATGTACAGTTACCAAGAGCATGGACCTTTTCACCAACTCATGCAAGATGGTGACTTTACAGAGATGTAGCAGAATGGTGTCCAGCTTTATAGAAAAGTACATCAGATAAAGCATGTTACTAAAAGTCTTCGGAAGAAATTTGTCTTCAAGAGTTTAGGCTTTGGAAGATTTGTCTCTAAAGCTTTGGAAGACTTCATCTTTGGCTTCGGAAGATATTGGTCTTGGCTTCGTAAGATTTTACACTTAGAGTGTTTTCTGTTGCATGTGTAAAACTTCCTAAGCATTCTTCTTCAATGCACTTGTGCAGCATGCAGGATAGACTTTGGATGTTTGGGTTGCATCAGCCTCTTCATACATTCTCTACAAACTCCCCTAGGCTGATGCTACCAAAACACTTAGTAGACTTCAGATATCAATAGTCGTTATTAGGATGATCAGCATTCCTTTCTTCATAAGGTTATTAGGATCCTTCAGACTGTTAAAATGTCTTCTCATTTCAAAGAGATCATGTAGAGGCAACTGAAACATGTCTTGCCAAGTGTAGATGTCTTCAGTACCTTGATCTCTAATGACATGCCATCTTTCTGGATTTGTGGTGTATGTCCAGGACAAGATCGGTCTTCCTAATGCTAGAGAATCTGTTTGAATTAGATTTGATGTAGCATCCTCTGGCTACACATCCTCAGGATTAACTGACTCATCCTGAGGTTTAGAAGAGGGTGCAGTCTTCTTCTTCTTTGGCTTTGGTTTAGAAGCCATCCTATTCATTCTCTTTACAAGTTTTAACTGAGAAGACTGGCCTGCAGTACCAAATTGATTTTCATTGTCTTTCTAAGTTGGGTCATCTACTCTCATAGGTTTAGATTAAGAGTGAGATTGACCCTGCTCTGGATCAAAAGATGAAGCTTGCTGAGATTCAGTAGGAGATCTAGGTTGTGTTGTCTCTAGTTGTTCTACCTTAACCTCCACTTTAGGTGGGGCTTGACTTGGAGGGGAGTGTAAGTCAATGAGCTCTTCACTCTTGCTCTTCTGCATGATCACCCTAATATGCTCATCTATAGTGTATAGAGACATGGGGCCAAGTGTCCTTCTAGAGAATCCATACAGCTTCAAGAAGCTCATCATCCTCTGCTTGTTAGCAGACTTCTTCATGCTCTTTTGGATGATGGCTTGATTTAGCTCTTTTGTAGGTGACTGATGTGGGCTAGAAGTAGGAGACTCGGGAGCACTCATCTCTCTTTGAGTAGGGGAAAAGAAGAGAGAATCATGGTACTCACTGAAACCTAAATCTCCATCAGTATAGAAGTCAAGGTTGGGAATAGGTTGATTTAGATCTAAAGGTTGGGGATGGTAATTGTCCCCTTAAGGTTGGTCACCTGAGTGTTGAGACTTAGAGTGATGGCTTAAGGCAGTTTGGGAAAGGTGGTTAATGAGCTCATCAGGCTGAGCATGAGGAACCTCAACACTCAACCTTGAAAAGATGGGAGTGTTCTGCTCCTCAGGAGAATGGGAGCTCTAGTTTCCACTTCCTTCTGTATGGGTGAGTGTATGGGGGCCTCCACAGACTGAATAGTCTGAGCAGGGGTTCGTTTGGAATTTCTTTGGTAAGTGAGGGTGATTTGAGGCTGTTTGGGTGGTTGGGATATAGAAGGTGTGGGTTCAACACTAGCTGGTGCTGCTAGGTTGTCACCTTGTGCAATAAGCTCCAACATTTTTGGGACTAGGGCTGTTTAGAAGCCAACAATGGGCTTTCTTAATATTTTAAAGATACCAGGGTTCATCTGTCCCAATTTAAGAATGTTACATGTTTCCCTTAACTTTGAGCCCAGTTCACAGTTAAGAATGTACTGGACATATCTAGGAAACATGTAATATTCTAAGGAGTCCAAGTTTGCAAGTAAATTAGTGTAAACGAATTGAGAATACCTGAACTTGACCCTTGAATCATTCCATGGATGATGAAGGAGAGATCCTTAGGAATCTGGTTCCATCCATCATGCTTGTTGGATAAGCTGTGGATAACCACATGGAGTAGGAATCTCCACTAGGATGAGACCTTCCCTTTCCTGAAGGTCTTTACAGATAAATCTCCCTCATATCCCATCTGTTCAAAGGAATGATTAACAACTTCTTTTAGGAAGAACACCTCACCCTCTTCATCATCTAGTTGAAGATGCATGTTGATGATGGCCGGAGTGATGAAGATTGTTCTCTCTTGCACTGTGGCAGACAGTGCCTTCTCCCTATCCATACGACCTCTTGGCAGGTCTTCTAAAATTCAAGCAGATGATCCTCATACAATGGAGGATCATTGGTTAGGGAGGTGAAGTAGCTGGACAAAGCTAAGAAGTGACAAACCTCTAAGAAATAAGGATCTTTCTCAGAGCTTAATAGAGCAACTTGGTTGTGTTGCTTGTGTAGTTGCATGCTAAAGTTCGGGTCATTTTTGTCAGTGGGGTTTGCCATTGTAAGGTAGCTTAAGGATGAAGAAAGAAAGAAGAAAGAAATTTCAGAGAGAAATTTGGGGTTTTAGGTTTGGAGGAAGAAGCAGATGATAGAAAGAGGGAAAACCGTTTGGTTTATATGTGAAAAAGGATTTCAGATAAAGTTTAATGAAAGAGGATAAACTTTAAAATCCGGATGTCGGTCCAACCTTTGAAAAAGTAGTTTACTTTTGCTCAAAAAGTAGTTTTCTTGGAAGTCAAAAGCTTCCGAAGGAAAATTATCTTCGAAAGATTTAATGAAAAAGCTTCTGGAGCTAAAATGAGTTCGAAAGAATTTCCTGAGAGTTTTGAAAAGTTTGCTTCAGAAGGGAAATTAAAACTTGAATGCTTTGTACACAAAAGAGCAAAGCTTCTGAGAGTTAATTTTTCTTCGGAAGAAAGAGGTCCTTCAAAACATATAAGTGTTTGAGAAATTTCTTCCAAAGGTAAAATTTCTTAGACAGTTATTTGTTTTGAAGGTATGATTTTCTTCCGAAGATAAAAGCATATCTTCCGAAGGATTAGAAATTTTCAAAAATCTAAGGAAATTCTTCAAAAAGATTTTCATCCAAAGAAAACAAGAGCTTATGAAAGTGATAGATTTAGACAACCTAGGACACACATATTTTAAGAAATACTAAGAATTAGTTTTAAGGAAAAGCTACTCAAGGTTAATCATCACAATAGATGATATTTAGATATTTAAATCTATGTTCATCAAAAGCCTTTGTAAACAGGTCAGCATATTGTTCATCAGTGTGAACCTTGACTAGTTTAATTAACCCCTTTTCATAATTATCTCTTATTAAATGATACCTGATATTGATGTGTCTGGTCCTTGAGTGCTGCACAGGATTCTCTGTGATTGAGATAGCACTATTATTGTCTATGTGAATGGGAGTCTCCTTGAAGTTTAACCCATAATCCAGCATTTGATTCTGAATCCAAAGCACTTGAGCACAATAGCTTCCAGTAGCAATGTATTCAGCTTCAGCAGTTGATGCAGAGACACAGGATTGTTTCTTGCATTGCCATGAGACCACCCTTTCACTAAGAAACTAACATCCCCCAGATGTAGGGTTTGTAGTCATGTTGCAACCACCATAATCATTATCTGTATATGCATACAGATTGAAGTCAAGATTTTTAGGATACCATAAACCAAGTGTTGAAGCACCTTTGAGGTATCTTAGAATCCTCTTGACAGTGATAAGGTGAGACATCTTAGGGTTGGCTTGATATCTTGCACAAATACATGTAGCACACATGATATCAGGCCTGCTAGCTATAAGATACATAAGAGACCCAATCATAGCCCTGTAAAGGTGTTCATCCACACACTCCCGCTCAAGATCATGTCCAAGGGAGTGGTTTCTTGCTATGGTTGTCTTAGCAATCTTACAATCAGTCATGCCGAACCTCTTGAGTATGTCCTGAACATACTTTGACTGACTAATGAAGATGCCATCTTCAACTTGCTTCACTTGAATACCCAGAAAAAAATTAAGTTCCCCCATGGCAGTCATTTCAAATTTGTACTTCATCAGCTTCTCAAAGTCTTTGTAGAGCTTTGGATTAGTTGAACTAAAGATGATGTCACCTACATACACTTGAACTAGCAGTATGTCATTTCCCTGTCCTTTGATGAAGAGAGTTCCATCTATAGTACCTCTCCTATATCCATGTTTGCAAAGATACTTAGATAGTGTCTGATAACACTTCCTGGGTGCCTGTTGCAGCCCATAAAGAGCTTTGTCAAGCTTGCAGACATAATCAAGATGATCAGGATTTAAAAAACCAGGTGGTTGTTTGACATACACCTCTTCATCAATCACTCCATAAAGAAAAGAACACTTCAAATCAAGTTGAAAGGCCTTGAAGTTCTTGGATGCAGCAAATGCCATGAATATTCTAACATCTTCTAGTCTTGCTACAGGAGCAAAGACATCAGTGTAGTCAATCCCTTCTTCTTGTGTGTATCCTTGAACAACTACTCTAGCTTTGTTCTTGATGATAATGCCTCTATCATCCTTCTTGTTCCTAAACACCCATTTGGTACCAATGGTAGTCTTCCATGAGGAAGAGGACAAAGGTTCCAAACTTTCTTCCTTTTGAACTGAAGCAGCTCTTGTTGCATAACTTCAACCCAACTTCCATCCTTTAGAGCCTCGTCAACTTTCTTTGGCTCTATTTGGGACAAGAAACAAGAGTGAAGACAAAAATTTGCTTCATGGGTTTCTTAGACTTCCACACCACCTTTGGAGTCTTGGACTTGACCTTCAACACTTCGGAAGCTTTTGATACTTTGGAAATTTTGATGACCGTGCCTTCGGAAGATTCTGTAGACACTGTAGCAGGCTTTAGTGCTTTGGAAGTATTCCTTCCTTTCAAGACCAACTTTTCTACCGAAGGCAATTTTCCACATGCCTTCTTCTTAGATTTGGAGCTTCCGAAGGAAACAGATTTTCCTTCCGAAGCTTGAATCTTCTTAGAACTCTTGGAAGTCCTTGGTTTGGTCACGTGCAGAGTACCCTTAGGATTGTATGGACAATCCTTAGCAAGATGAGTAGTACTCTCACACATAACACACTCCATTTTCTTCTTCCCAATAGCCTTCTGCTGGGAATAAGACTGACTTTGGTCACACCCCTTCTCCTCCTTCATCCTTGCAAATGCTGAAACAATCCATTTAGGCTTGGAACTGTTATTGGAGTTTGATGGTCCAGGCTGTGCAACAGTGGTACACAGCAGATCAGTCTTCTTCTTGGTGTTGAGATGATTTGAACAAGAACCAAAAATCTTAGAAGAAGAGTTTAGGTTGATGTTTTCAGTCTTTACTACTTCAAAACCTGCAGAGATACAAACTGGCTTCTGCTTGGAGTCAAAAGTAGCCTTGATCTCTTGAGCCTTCCTTACTTTTCTTTTGCTCTTTCTGATCAAGTTCTTTCTCATTGACTTGGTCATCACAGTCTTCTTCTTCTCCTCAGAAGGATAGTGGCCCTTCTTAGAATCCTCCTCTTCACTCTTTTAGAGGAATTCTTCACTATCACTTCTTCATCCTCTTCACACAAAGGATCTATGAGAGGAAGCTCATCTTCACAAGTTCCACACCTATGTGATCTTACAGAAAAGATTGTGTGTGGAGGAGCTATCTCATTTCATCCTAGTCCATGTTTGTTTTGATAGCTTACTTGTTGTGCAGGGATGAGGATATCATGTTCTTAAAGGTTTCTTCTTCAAGAACACATTTGTCTACAATGGCTTTGCTGATCACAAGCTCAGCCTAGCACTCAGTAAGCTTGGTTATGAGATCCTTGATCTGAGTCCTAAAATCTATGTGCTCATATTTTAGAACTGAAATAGTTTTCTCTAAGTCCTCTATCTTCAGTTTATAATCTTTTTCAGACTTTCTAAAATCAGCTTTTAAAATGTTTAGGGACTCAAGATCAGATCTCATTTCTAAGTTATGAGACCAGTATCTATTAACTTTATAATGCATTCAGGGGTACAGAGATGTTCCAATACCTTGGTTTCATCATGATCTGCCATTAGTGCATGGTTTGGAGAAGCATCTTCCACCTGAAAGCTCCAGTCAAAGTCTCCTTCTTCAACAGCAACAACAGCTTTTTGCTTTGGCTTCTCATTCTGGGGAGCTTTGTCAGTGTAGTTGGGTCTGGACTGTGTTTGGCCACCATTTGTTCTAGGTGCCTTACACTCCCTTGCAAAGTGGCCCATCAAGTTACAGTTGTAACACTTAACTTTGCCTTTGTCCAGGCCTAATTTTCCACTGGTTGCATTGCTTGGAAACTTCCTTCCCGTCCGCTTCGAGAACTTCTTGGCTCTGTGAGTGAGAAGAGCCATCTGCTAGACTATCTCCATGTACTCCAGATCATCTGGATGGATATAGTCTAGGTCTTCAAGGGTGAACAGAAAGCTACCACAACTTTCATCAGAATACACAAAAGCTTGAGAGGAACTTGTCTCTTGGAATGGGCTTCCTTGAGTGTAGTTCTCCCTTGGTGTCTCTGGGAAGGTGATGAAAGGACCCTTTTGTGACTTATCAGGGTAGCATATGAGATGATGTTGTGGTTCTATGCTATCCATTTTAATCACATGCAGGGCTAAACCCATTTGATTGTTGGAGTTGCCAGATGAACCTGGCATGTTCATCTCCATCTGGTAGCCACTGAGAATCCCATATAACTCTGTCAGAGTAAGAGTTTTGAGATTTTCAGTCGTCTTGATCACCACACAATAGTGTGTACACTGCCTAGGAAGTGAGGACATGAATTTCCTTACAATGTCCCTGTTCTCAAGAGGAAGTCCTCCATCCACAAGGGTATCCACTATCTCAACATACCTGAAGTATTGCTGAGTCATGGTTTCACCTGTTTTAAAGGTGAAGTTTTCAAAATGCTACTTCAGGAGATCCTTCTTGTTCTCCTTGGCTTCAGAAGAACCCTGATACATCAGTTTCAGTGCATCCCACAGCTACTTAGCTGTTTTGCACTTCTTGAAACCTCTGTACACAGAGTTTGGAAGGGCAGTTTGAAGGGCTATCATGGCTTTTCTATCAATCTCTACTCTTTTCCTATCTTTATTAGAGTAGTTAGCCACATCCTTGGGGATCATACCAGCACCAATAGCAGAGGGGGTGCTAGGTATGAAAGGTCCATTTTCAATAGACTCCGACATTCTTGAGTCTAGACACCTGATGAAACCTTCCATTCTCAGGCACCAAGTATCAAAGTCATCAAGAGTGATCAGTGGGGACTTGTTCATGTTTCCAGTTTCCATGTCAGTCTTAGAAATGGCTGCCATTTGAAAAGTTTAGTATTTGTGTGTGTGAGGGATTCTTAAGATTGTGAGATCTTATATCAAGAGCCTGGAAAGCTCAGATACCAAATGCATGACCGGTGAAGGGGGTCACTTAAAACACAACAACAAAAAGAGGAGAGCAACTTAACTTAATCAAATAGTAAACTAGATTAACCACAAGAAAGACACTAAGAACACAAGTAATATAAGAGACAGAACACAAGAACACAAGTATATGGTTTTCAAGAATTTAGTATATTGCTTTCTCTATGTTCTATTACAAGTGTTACAAAGCATAAAGGAAAGATACAAGAACATGAGATACTTATACAACATCCTAGAGCCGGCCATATTATGAAAGCCAACTAGATACAATCGACTAGACACAAACAAAATCAATTGTAGAGTCAAAAAGCAGATTGCCTTTTGACTAGTGATTATGACATGCCATAGCTCACATCCTTATCTATTACAAAAAGGATAAAGTACATGAAGTAGAAAGTTACAAACTCAAGACCTCAATGTACAGTTACCAAGAGCATGGACCTTTTCACCAACTCATGCAAGATGGTGACTTTACAGAGATGCAGCGGAATGGTGTCCAGCATAATGGAAAAGTACATCAAATAAAGCATGTTACTAAAAGTATTCGGAAGAAATCTGTCTTCAAGAGTTGAGGCTTCGGAATATTTGTCTCTAAAGCTTTGAAGACTTCATCTTTGGCTTCGGAAGATATTGGTCTTGGCTTCGTAAGATTTTACACTTAGAGTGTTTTCTGTTGCATGTGTAAAACTTCTTAAGCATTCTTCTTCAATGCACTTGTGCAGCATGCAGGATAGACTTTGGATGTTTAGGTTGCATCTGTCTCTTCATACATTCTCTACACTAATGGACCATGCTTATGGACCATACGCATTTAACATCATGCTTATGGACCAGTCGCACGACTGAACCATGAGACTGGATTAGTCGCATGATTGAGACATCAGAATGACTCAGTCGCACGATTGAACCTTCAGTCGTGCGTATGAATCAGTCGCATGGGTCAGTCGCAGGACTGAACCATGCTAATGGTTCAGTCGCACGAATGAAGACTGCAAACCTATAATTACCACTTAATTCGTGGAAAAACAAGACTTTTGACACTTATATCGTATACCCTCAAAACCTAGTCGTCCAGAGCGTGCAGAACGTATATTCCAACTTCATAGTTCGCATCTGATCATTTTCTACTAAATCTTAACGTTTCTTTAATCGTTAGATCGATCGGGTTTGCGTTCTCACCGATTGGATCGCCAATCAAATAGGATTCCGCATTATTTGATTCGGTATAAACGCAGAATTTGTTAGTATTCCGTACGTACACGATCCTAACATGGGTGATGTTTCTGAAAGCCAAGTCAGAGGCATTTGAATCATTCAAGCATCTAGTCACTACATTGGAATCACTCTACAAGCTGAAAGTAAGAAAGATTTGATCAAACAACGGAATGGAGTTCAAGAATTAGTGGATGGAGGCATTCTGTCGAGAGAAAGGAATTGTTCATCAATTTACTTCTGCCTACACTCCACAGATGAATGGGGTTGTTGAAAGAAAGAATTAGAGCTTGATAGAGATAGCAAGGACAATGTTAGCCGACTCTAAACTGCCTATTCAATTCTGAAACGAGGCACTGGCTAATGCATGCTACACTCTCAATCGAGTCTTTGTGATCAAACGTCATGGAAAAACATGTGATGAATTGCTCCAGCGACGTAAACCCAACTTAGAGTATCTAGAACCATTTGGAGCACCGTGCATGCTGTTAAAGAAAACTCAAACTGGGAAGTTTTGTGAGAAGGCAGAAGAATGTATTTTCTTGGATATAGTATACCAGACAAGAGAGTTTATAACAACTCAACGGGTCAGGTAGAATTATGGTGCAATGTTGATGTCCAAAGATACACCACCCCCCTTGCTGGCAAAGGACCTTCCTTCTTCTTTGACTATGATGGATTTTTCAAATCCTTCAATCTTCCTCCTTCTCATCCTGATGATGAGTTATCTGCTCGAATGATGTACGATGTTCTGAATACTCTTACACTAGACTCGACTTCATCAGTTCCATTAGACGATACTTCTAGCCCTTCAGGGGGAGAGCTTGAGGTAAGTGAGTCTTCCTCTGATGATGAAGCAGTTGAGACTGCAAATATGGACCAGGAGGAACAGGTTCCCACTACCGAAAGTACACAAGCATCTGATCTTGATGCCACTAGAACTTCTGAACCCCATACTCTAACAGCCACAGAAACTGAACTTGGGATTCAAAATCTGGATAATAAGGTAGTTGTTCCCACCACTCCTGGAACTCAAGTTAATGTGCATCATCCCCTTAACAACATCATCGGGGATATTCTATCGGGAGTTCAGACACGAAATCAGTTATACTCAGCTGATTATGCCGCAGTCCTGGAAAAAGGATATCTACATGATGGTGCTTATCGATGTTTTGTGTCTCAATTTGAGCCAAAATATGTAAGTGAAGCTTTAAATGATGAGACATGGGTTAGTGTTATGCAAGAAGAACTCCTTCAGTTCAAGAAGTTAGGAGTATGGACTCTTGTGGACAAACCAAAAAATGCAAAGGTGATTGGCACTAAATGGGTTCTTAAGTGTAAGAAAGAAACAAGGCTCGGCTTGTTGTTCAAGGGTTTAGAAAAGTCGAAGGCATTGACTATAATGAAGTGTTTGCACCTGTGGCAAGGATGGAAGCAATTCGTATTTTCTTAGCCTATGCATCCTACATGAAGATCAAAGTTTATCAATTGGATGTGAAAAGTGCATTTCTTCATGGTGAAATATGTGAAATGGTGTACGTCAGTCAACCCGAAGGATTTGAGGATCCTTATCGTCGGGATAGTGTTTATAAACTTGACAAGGCTCTTTACGGGCTTCATCAAGCCCCTCGAGCCTGGTATGAGAAACTCTCTACTCATCTGCCTAAACATAGTTTTCGTAGAGGGGTTATTGACTGCACGTTGTTCATCAAAGAGAAAGATGGTGATTTACTACTAGTACAGATATATGTGGATGACATAATATTTGGTTCCAAAAATGAGGCATTATGTAAAGAATTCGAATCCATGATGAAAGCTGAGTTTGAGATTAGTGCCATGGGAGAGATGAATTTCTTTCTTGGGTTACAGGTGGATAAGACACCAAATGGAATCTTCCAACATTATTCCAAATATGTAGGAGATATACTTAGTCCATTCGACATGGAGAATGCAACGGTTGCAGGGGCTCCACTTGGCACAAACCACGATGTGGCACCTGACGAAAATGGTGATTTGGTAGATGCCACTATGTACCGAGGAATGATCGGATCTCTAATGTACCTCACAACCTCTCGTCCTGATATATGTACTCCACATGTCTCTATTCTAGATATCAGGCTAAACCAAAAGTGAATCATCTTATTAGGTAAAAAGGATCTTTCGTTATCTGAAGGGTACTCCAACACTTGGGTTGTGGTATTCTCATGATGATGACTTTGAGCTTACAGCGTATAGTGACTCGGACTACGGTGGTTGCAAGATGAATTACAAGTCAACATCAATGGGATGTCAGTTCTTTGGAAGACGCTTAGTCACCTGGCAGTGTAAGAAGCAGACATTTGTTGCTCTATCAACATGTGAAGCTGAATATGTTGCTGCTGCAAGTTGCTGTTCATAAATCTTTTGGATTCAACAGCAAATGCGAGACTACGGTTTGGAATTTTCTAACACCCCTATCTTTGTTGATAGTTTTGCTACAATAGTTATCACTAAAAATTGGTCCAACACCCAAAAACTAAACACATCGCTATTAAATATCACTTTATACGTGACTGTTTTGAAAAGCAATTAATCGATGTTGTTAAA
>BJCM01214560.1:0-13907 GCA_018326385.1 Flaveria bidentis | reverse complement strand
CCTGTGTGGGACCGATGGCTAGGGTTGGCCGTAGCTACTTAAAACTTGTAAAACCGCTTACATGATTTTATAATCGCGGTAACCCTTATAAACTTACATTTTGTATTATTAAACTTATTTACTACATAAAACCTGCGAAGCTCACCAACAATTTTGTTGACCATTTTGAGCATATCTTTTCAGTTGATCATGATAATTGAAGATCTAGGAGTGCTGCCTTGTAGAGGAGACCCTAGGATGCCTTTTTGAGACTAAACTCTTTTGGACAAACTTACAATTGTAATCAATGTTGTAGTCTAATTTATACTTTTCATGTTTGACACTTGTTCCCGGGTTGTGGGAAATTAAACAATGTCATACTAACTGTTTATGTGATCGTTGTATGTTATGCTTATGGCTATGCTGTCGTGAATATTGACTGAACGCGACACAAGTCTCCATTTGTGCTCGGGTGCCGTCATGACACGTTTGTCCTCATACTTATATTGCTTCTCTAACGTATACCATGTGTTATGACGATCCCGTCTCGTTACATTCCCGTGTTTCCGCTTTAGCGGGGGTGTGACAAAAGGAAAAAGGAAGTTGACTAAGGAAGAACTGCTAGAGGAGGAATGGTTGGAGAAATTGAAAAGAAAGGTAGACTACCCTCTGGGAAACTAGTAGTTGCCAGTAGTAAAGAAGCTGTAGCCAACCAGGAGGCAGTTAATAACAAGAAAAGAGTGGAAGTAATTAACAAACTTGTCAAGATGGGAGCTACAAGTGAAGAAGTGCTCCTCTTACCATTAGAGGAGCTGATTGAATTGGAAAAGGCAACACTGTTATTAAAAGAACAAGAAAAAGCAGCAAGGTTGGCACTGGAAGAAAAAAACCTAAGGAAAAAGGAGGAAGCCGATCAAAGGCTAAGGAGTGAGAGAATAGCCTTTCTGAACTCAAGAGGATTCTCTCTTGAGGAACTTGCTCCATATAACAATGACACGATCCTGTGGCTGCTAAACATAAAATAAGATCAAATGGAGAAGGAAAGAAAGAGGGCTTCCAGGGAGATGATAAAGGAGAGAAAGAAGAAGGAAGATGATGCTGAGCTTGCAGCCTTGAAGAAGTCTGGGGACAAAGCCTGGATGAAAGACTATCTTAGGGCCCATGGCTTTTCAAGCAGGCAGGTTGGACCCATGTCTATAAAGACCGTGCAGGATACTAGCAGTGATATCAAAGCTGACAGGGAATGACTTTCACACCTTCTTCACTACCACAACCTCAACCCGAACCTATCCCTTTCCCTTTCCCTATCAAATTTGAACCAACCTTTGAGCCTTACACCCCTGAACCCATATCATCAACCTTACCCACTTCCTTACCCACTCAATCCAAACAACCACCAAAAAATACCCATTCTCAAACCTAAAACCTTACCAAGAACCCAATCCTCATCAACCAAACAACCACCCAAGTCATCCTCTCATCCATCCAAACCTCTTTCCTTAGAAAAGTATAAGGAGATCAAGAAGACGCTCATTAACTGCACATCTTTGAGCAATATCTCCTGTGAGGAGGAGTCTGTCAATTTGACTTACATTGACAACTCCTCAAGTTCCCTCACAAGAGAGCAATTCCGTGATTCCAAAGAGGAACACTAGACCAAGCTTCTAGACTACTTGGCCGTAACTCTGATTCCTCAAATGATGAAGAGAAAAAGCTCAGAATAAAGCTGGTGACTCTACTGGATACAAAGAAAGGGGACAAGGTTCCTAGTCAGCCCCTTGTGCCAAGAAAGAAGATTATCCAGTGGAGGTTCGATAAAGCCTATCACAACTTTGTTATGGAGAGAGAGAATGAAGAGAGCAATAGGTTGAATGCCTCTTCCCTGCTACACTCTAGCAGATTTTATATTGCTGAGTTAGCAGAGAAGTCATTCTCCAATCCCTCTAACTCCAACATAGCTGCTCACATGAGAAATCATCTGAGCAGCCTTCATCTTGCTGAGCTAACTGCAAAAGCCAAGATTGAAGAGGAGCCGAGAGAGAAGGAAGACAAGGAAAGGTCAACCATCAAAGGTAAGACCTTTCTACAAATGGTGGAAGGCCCTGAATTGTGACCAATAGTTATATGGGAGTATGACTATAACTCCCATCAACTAACTCTCTTCAGAGGGACTTAGCAAAGGGTACATATCATTCAGAGTGACAAACTAGATCTCCTGTCCACGAAAGATCTGTACAAACTTCTCAGCACCACTTTTGTGAAGAATAAAGAAACAAATAAGTATCTTCTTTCCCTGGTGTTTAAAGTTTTGAGAAGCAGGAACAAGTGAGGTTTTGGTAGCATCATCCTAGGGGAGTTTGTTGGATCAAGAAGGCTGGTGCAACCAAAACCAAACACTTAGAGTATTTTGAGTACAACTAATGAAGTTCTTCCGAAGACAAGTTCAGCACTTCCGAAGGTATATGATGAACTTCAGAACCAAAGCTCAAAGTAACTTCGGAATCAAAGCTCAAAGTAACTTCCAAAGATAAGCTTCAGCTTCCGAAGACAAAGTCTCTGCTCTTCTGAGAGTTCAACACTTAAAAGAAATAAAGACTACAACTTCCGAGGTATGAAGTCCCAAGGAAGCCTCAAAAAAGTAGCTACTTCCGAAGTATAAGTGGCTTCTAAAGAACAAGTTCTTCCAAAGCCAGTTAACCTTTGTAAGTACCTACTATGAACCAATGGACACAAGTATGGTGTCTCTAACACTCCGCTGCAAAACTCTGATATATTGCATGGTGCTTTCCATGCCCATGTAGTTGACCTTACTTTAATCAACTGTTCACATTTTATCAGTTAGTACAGTTGCCAACTTTAGTTGGTGACAAAAGGTAAGTCATGGACATGTCATGACTACCATATCTTAGATAAGACATTATCTAAGATACTTTAACTATAGCTTTGTAGTATCTGCTTTAGTTATAGGATTCCAACTGGTATCAAAGTATATCCAGCTGTAGATAGTAGTATATATAGTTTCTTATTGTAACTCTTGTAGTAAGCTTGTAAGAGTCTTGTAATTCTTTGAGTTGAGAAGTTATATATACAAGTATCTTGAAAATCATTCTCTTGTGTTTTCTTTATGTTACTTAGTATATTATAATCAACTCTTAGAAGAACTCTGCTTCTTGAGTGTTCATTAGTGAGTTCGAAAGAAATACTTGTGTTGAATACAAAATCCGATCCTGCAAAGTGCTCGCACGAATCCCAGTTATCGCATAGTGAGTTGTCGCGCCAATGGTAGTTCTCACATAGATGAATTTCCATAGTTTCATAGTTTGAGTCATGTATAAATGCCCTCATATAGTGTGTGATAAATAGAGTATGCATAAAGAATTTATAACTAAAGAAAGAAATAAAAATATATGTATTACAGTTGAGGATTAAAGTAAACATAGTATAGTTTAAATGTGAAACATTAAAGAACTTGAATAATAATTCAAGAATAGTTACTCGTTAAAGCACAACTATGAAAAAGTTAAAGTATGCTAAAGAAGTCTTGAAATCATAGAGTTCTTGACGTATTTCAAGCCTCGACATAGGAGTCTTGCGTAGTGGCAAGCGACAGGAGTCTTGTGTAGTGGCAAGCGACAGGAGTCTTGCATGTGTTGCAAGCCACACAAGAGTCTTGCATAATGGCAAGTGAAAGTAAAGTCTTGTGTTTTACACAAGCAATGGCTAAAGGAGTGTTGTACAAAGTACATGCTCACGATAAAATAAAGGTAAAAAAAGATAAAGTAAAGATAAAAAACGATAAAGTAAATATAAATGAAGCGTTAAAGTAAAGTTAAAGCATGGTTAAAGAATAAGCATAATGGTAGACAAAGAAGCCTTAACTTGGCGTAAGCATAAATTTAAAGTGTATGTATTGTTAAAGTATAAAAGAACACATGTTTATGATAAAGTTTGGTTATAGTAATTTTATAAAGTAAACCGACAACTCACTCAGCGTCGCTGATTTTTGTACACATATTAAATTGCCAGGAATGTTACAGGAATAAATTATGAGCTTGGCATGGATTGGAAGCAACCTGGCATATGGTTGACACTGGCATCCTGACATAGTCGAAAAAAGATAGTTAAAGTTATCATAGTTTGATGTAACTATGGTTGACACTGGAATAAATTACGGTTATTCCAGTTTGATGTAACTATAGTTTGATGTATGCATATTAAATTACCAGGAATGTTACAGGAATAAATTATGAGCTTGGCATGGATTGGAAGCAACCTTGCATATGGTTGACACTGGCATCTCGACATAATCGAAAAAAGATAGTTAAAGTTATCATAGTTTGATTTTTGTACGCATATTAAATTTCCAGGAATGTTACAGGAATAAATTATGAGCTTGGCATGGATTGGAAGCAACCTGGCATATGGTTGACACTGGCATCCTGACATAGTCGAAAAAAGATAGTTAAAGTTATCATAGTTATGTAACTATTGAATTATGACTATTTCTGTTGCATATGTTAATGAAATTATGTGTTTGAGAACTTGTGTTTCTTATGTTTGAACCTAAGTGTGAGGTTGCCTAGAAACAAGGCCTTACAAGTTGGCATCAGATCCATAGTTTGAGAGATTTAGACACTTTGACATCTAAACTCAAACTGAGAATAGGATAGATTAAGGGATGCCAGTATCGATAGTTTCATGCTATGATTAGGGAGTTAAAGTTAGACTTCAAAGTTAAAAGTTATAGAAGGTGAAGGTTCATAGTGATTATAGTGTTCATAGTGACTCTAGACTGGAAACATTTAGGACATGTAAAGTAAAGTAAGTAGTTAATTACATCTGGCCAATGTCATTTAAAACTTATAGTACTTGACATGATCTAAAATATTACTTGGAATGACAATGTTGGTTTTCATATATTATAGAAAGTTATGGCTGGAAGGAAAGCTACTTGAGGAGTTGCTCATGGTAGGGTTAAAGGTATACCACCAGTCACCAGGACTTTCAAGCAAACAGTTGATGTGCCTACAATCTCTGTTCACATTGCTACAGAGGAAAACTCTCGTCATTCAAAAAAGAGGATTACCTAGGAGCCTATTGTTAGATAGGCTATTGCTGAAGAGGTCCATAAAATTCTTCATGACATCATGCCCTTGATCATGACTAAAGCTCTAAAGGAAGTGACCAAAGAATGGACATCGGAGGCAAAGAACAAGGCTAGCAAGAAAGATAGTGAGGGTACTTGGGAAGGCTCGGGACAAAATGGGAAGGATGAGGACGATGTGACTAATAAGAAGTTAGCTAAATGGTGTTCTTACTGTATCTTCAAAGGGTGCAATTCTCCATCCCTAGATGGCAAGGGTGGTGCTATTGTCACTCTCCAATGGGTGTTGGAAATGAAGGCGGTGATTGAGATCAGTGAGTGCAAAGCTGATCAGCTGTGAAGTTCGTAACACGCTCATTTGTTAAGGAAGCCATTCATTGGTGGAAGACCATCAAGCAGACCAAAGATCCTCATGAGTTCAATAATCTGAAATGGAATGACCTACAGGAGCTGGTGATGAGGAAGTTTTGTCTTTATAATGAGATAGATTAGGTAAAAGGTGAATTCGTGGGATTCAAAGTTGGGAGTCTAATGCATAGACACTACACATCTCGCTTTAATGAGTTGGCCAGGTTGGTGCCTCACTTGGTGAGTACGAAGAAGAGAAGGATGAAATACTACGTGCAAGGTTTGCCTTTGAAGGTTAGAACACATGTTAAGGCAAGTGGACCGAATACTTTTGAGTCTGTGGTGGAATTGAGTGGGATACTTTATGATGATGTGAATGTTGACGAGCCAGTTGAGGAGGTAGGAAAGAAAACTTGGTTTAGATGTATGAAGAGGGAGAGGAACGATAGGACTATTGGTAAGATCAAGCAAGATGAAGGTGGAAACGATTGGTGAATGCCAGAAATATGGGAGAAAGCATGTTGGGGAATGCAAGCTCGGTTCAAGCCTGTGTTATAGATGTGGAAAAACTAGGCACTTCTCCAAGTATTGCCCTATTTGTGTAACACCCGGTTATTATTAGAGTCAAAGAAAGAAGAATAAAGTGAAGAAAAAGGAAGAAAAGATATTTTACCCAAGTTGAGGGGTAAAAAGTGTCAAAAATGACAAAAGGTTTAAAAAGTGGGTGTAAAGTGGGCATGGCCGCCCACTCTCTTCTTACAACCCCCAAATCATCATATTTTTAGAGAGAGAAAGAAAGAGAGCAGAAACTCTCGGGTATTTTGAAGAACAGGAGCAGAAGATCGAATTCAAGGTAAGAATTCATGTATTTAAGATGTTCTGAACAAATGGGGATGAGTAAGTCATGTCGAGAACAGCACAAATATGGAGAGTAGAACACATGCAGATGAGTAAGTCATGCGAATGAAAAAATGCGGATGAGTAACTCATGCGACAGAACAAATGCGGATGAATAAGTCATGCGACAGAACAAATGTGGATGAGCATTGGCAAATGCGGATGAGTAAAGTTAATGCGGATGAACAAATGCGGATGAGTAAAAGAAATGCAGATGAACTAAAAGAAATGCGGATGAACAAAAAGAAATGCGGATGAAGAAAAAGAAATGCGGATGAACAAAAAAAATGCGGATGAACAAAAAAAAATGCGGATGAACAAAAAGAAATGCGGATGAACAAAAAGAAATATGAATGAACAAAAAGGGAAATGGGGATGAACACTTAGAATATTTTTTGACTTTTTGGGAAAAGTGAAATGCAGGCTTTGACTTGGGAGGTTCCCGGGGACTATGTAAGTTGACTTATTGAGGTCATAGGTGTTATGATGGGCATGTTATGATGTATGGTTGATGCTTATTGCATGATGATTGTATGATGTATGTTATGTATGTATGATGATTCCTTGTATGGCGATGTTTTGTGTGATTATGTTTATGTTCCTGTTATGTATGTGTATCTTTCCTGTGGCTTTACGTGTTATAGTTGTGAAAGAAATGATAAAGTATTATGTAACGTAAAATAAAAGATAATGAAAGAGGAACATAATGATAGAATGCATGCATTAATGAAAGAGAAAGTATAAAAAGGCTTGCAAGCAAAATGTACAGAGGTCCACGGCTCTAAAATGTCGTAAGCTCAACTGCGTATGGTTTAGCTAACCCTTAAGGATACACGCAGGGGTTCCAGTCTTTGTGACTGACCAACGATGTGGTACATGGTTTATAGTGATTACTCACCTCGGTGCTTGTGCCAGGATATGTGTAGTGTGGAAGTCATATATGATCTTCGGCCCAGTACCCGAGTTATGCATAATGTTGGGGGTGTAGTATATAGTGGTTATAGTGATTACTCACATCGGTGCTGGTGCAAGGCTATGTGCAGTGTGGAAGTCATATATGATCTTTGGCCCAGTACTCGAGTTATGCATAATGTTGGAGGTGTAGTATACAATGGTTTATAGTGATTACTTACCTCGGTGCTGGTGCCAGGCTATGTGCAGTGTGAAAGTCATTTATGATCTTCGGCCTAGTACCCGAGTTATGCATAACGTTGGAGGTGTAGTATACAGTTGGGATCTTTGTTGCTTACCCCGGTGCTGGTGCCAGGCTATGTGCAGTGTGGAAGTCAATTATGAACTTCAGCCTAGTACCCTATTTGTTTGGGGCATAACTGATGACACTGATCCAGATAGTGATAAAAAATATGATAAAGAAGGAAAGAGTTAATGAATGTATGTGGTGAATAGTAAAGGAAGATAATAATTATATTATCTATGTGTATGTATTATGCATGATCACGTACGAAAGTAAAGAACATTTTTAAATGAAAGTAAGGTATGTTTTATTTTAAAACTAGAACTCACTCAGCAACGCTGACTTTTTATGTGTTAATCCAGTTGGCAGGTAAAAGTTGCTGAGGATGGCACGCGACGGCTACTCAGCTCTTTTGGATGGCATCCATATTTATAATGCTTTTATGTTGAAATGCAACATGTATTTGGTAATTTGATAACAATGTATTATTTTGCAAAAGCATTTTTAATGAAAATATTGTTTTTAATGTTTCTGTTGCAACGTTTATTTCAAGTTAAAGTAATTATATGTTTTATGAGCAATGTTTGGCCAACTGTAACATCCCAGGAACGGGGCCTTACTAGTTGGTATCAGAGCCAAAGTTTAAGTAAAACGGGTAAATTTTCAAAATAAACCTAAACTTAAACTGAAAATGGGACGGAAAGGAAAGGGATGTCAGTCCGAGTAGCTACGTGCCATCATGTACTTTCTTGATGTTAACCAGTATTACGTGTGCATGTTATGTGGTTTATGTGCTGCTTGTAGATCTAGATACTGATGTAGTCAGGATAGGAAATGCTTGGGGTATGAAGAGTAAAGTAAGTGGTTAATCACAACTAGGCATTGTAATTAGGGACTTACTATACTTGACATAAACTGAGCTGTTCCCTAGAATGACCGTGTTGGTGTTTGAATCTTTTAATGTGTGTTGAGGATGGCCAGTGGTAGATCTTCAAAGGTTTTGTCAGGTGAAGGCTGGGGTGGACGTGGTGCTGGAACGCGTGTCATGAGAAGCATGGCTAAGGCTGCTGAAACGACACTCGAAGAGCCCGAGATCCATCACCCGGAAGGCGGTGATGATAATGTTAGTCTGAGGACCACATTGAAAGAGGCTGTTGTTGAGGGAGTTCAACAGGTCATGCAGGTGATTCTGCCGTCTATGGTGACTGAGGTAATTAGGGCAGTGAAGGAGACAACCGCGATCGAGGTAAACAAGAAAGATAGCGGCGACCGGAATTAGAATAGGAAAAGGTTTGATCGGGGTGGTGCCTCGACGAATAACAAGAAGGCACGGGTGGATGATCGTCGTGTGGTCATGCCTGGTACGGGGTCGAAGAGGTGTGGCAAATACGTGAAGGAGCATTTGGGAGAATGCAAATGGGGATCAAACCACTGCTTCAAATGTGGGAGGCCCGGTCATCTGGAAAAACATTGTAGGGTGATAAAGTGTTATAACTGCGGTGAAAGGGGTCACATAAGCAGGGAATTCAAGAATCCAAGGGAAGAGAGTTCAGGAGCAAGGAAGACGATCAGAACTGAAGGGCAGAGGGCTAGCACTAGGCCTTCACGATGACCAGGGAGGAGGCTAGGACGGACCCTGATGTCATGTCAGGTACGTATCTAGTAACCAGACTCTTGCTTCTGTGTTTTTTGACTCTGGTGTTAATAGGAGTTTTATTTATGCTGCCTTTTGTGCTACGTGGCCCATTAGGAGTTGAAGTATTGATGAGCCCTTCGATGTAGAAAATACCATAGGTAAGGCTACTAGGATTTCTGAGCAGATAGAAGGCTGTGATATAAAATTAGAAGGTCATGAGTTTCCTATTAGATCATTCATGATGACCTTAGGCGGGTTTGACGTAGTCCTAGGAATGGATTGGTTGACGGACTACAAGACAAACATTGTGTGTCGCAAGAAGATGATTCGATTAACGGCGCCTGACGGGAGTACGGTGATGATTTATGGTGATCGAGTCACGATGATTCCGAAGGTGATTTCGATGGTGGTGGCGGGAAAGTGCATGAGGCATGGATGTAGTGCCTACTTGGCCTATGAGAAGGATGTGGATATGCCAACACCACAACTGACCGACGTACCGGTTGTGTGTGACTTTCCAGACGTGTTTCCCAAAGACTTACTAGAAGTGACACCTAACCGCGAGATCGAGTTTCAGATTGACTTGATACCAGGTGCCCAACCTGTTACTAAGGCATCGTATCGGTTGGCTCTGACTGAGAGGAAAGAGCTGATGGAGTAACTGCAAGAGCTGCTTGATAAGGGATTCATTAGACCGAGTATCTCTCCTTGGGAGCTCCGGTCTTATTCCTGAAGAAAAATGACGGTAGTACAAGGATGTGTATCGACTACCGTGAGCTGAATAAGTTGACAGTGAAGAATTGGTACCCTTTACCGAGAAGTGATGACCTATTTGATCAGCTTCAAGGTGCCAGATGGTTCTCGAGGATAGATCTTCGATCTGGCTACCAACAGATGTAGGTTAAGGAGCAAGATATTCCTAAAACAGCTTTTCGCACGCGTTAGGGACACTATGAGTTTCTTGTTATGTCTTTTGGTTTGACCAACGCGCCAACTGCTTTAATGGATTTGATGAATCGAGTGTGTCGGCCGATGTTAGATAAATCAGCGATTGTGTTTACCGATGACATCTTGATTTATTCCAAGGGTGAGGATGAGCATGTCGGTCACATTCGAGAGATGTTGGAGACGTTGAGAAGAGAGAGATTGTATGATAAATTCTCCAAGTGTGCATTCTGATTGCGCGAGGTTTAGTTTTTAGGTCATGTAGAAAATCTCGATGGGATTATGGTGGACCCGGCAAAGGTGGAAAGGAAGATTTAGTAGTTTATTCTGATGCTTCCTACTTGAGGATGGGATGTGTGTTGATGTAGAGAGGAAAGGTTATAGCTTGTGCATCCCGACAGTTGAAACTTCATGAGTTTAATTATCCCACTCTCGACTTGGAGCTCGCAGTCATGGTTATCAAGGTAGATGAACAGCTCAATTATGTGGAGTAACCAGTGGCGATCATTGATCGTAAAGAGAAAAGGTTAAGAAATAAAGAGGTTCCTCTGGTGCGTGTACAGTGGAAGCACAGAAAGGGGTCTGAGTCTACGTGGGAGACTGAAGAAGAGATGAGGCAGCATTACCCACAAGTGTTTGAGGAATAACAGGTTTCGGGGACGAAACCTCTATAAGGGGGTGGACTTGTAACACCCGGTTATTTTTTAGAGTCAAAGAAAGAAGAATAAAGTGAAGAAAAAGGAAGAAAAATATTTTACCCAAGTTGAGGGGTAAAAAGTGTCAAAAAAGACAAAAGGTTTGAAAAATGGGTGTAAAGTGGGCATGGCCGCCCACTCTCTTCTTACAACCCCCAAATCACCAGATTTTTAGAGAGAGAAAGAAAGAGAGCAGAAACTCTCGGGTATCTTGAAGAACAGGAGCAGAAGGTCGAATTAAAGGTAAGAATTCATGTATTTAAGATGTTCTTAACTGGTTTCATCCTCGCTTGTGTCCTATGTATGTTTTGTGTGTTCGGGTGTGTGTTTTGGTGGGTTTCTAGGCGGTTGAACTCAATTGCAAAAGGTTTGAAAGAAGTCACACCTAAGAGACTGCTAAGGTGAGTTCTAGAACCCCTCTTTTACATGTTTTAACTGATTTTGAGGCTGGAAATGCATGATTGAACTTTTTATAAAACTAGGGTTTCATACCCGTATGTTTGAATGTGTGTATGTTGCGGGTATGGTGTGATTTTGGTCTATGTTCATGCTTGTTGATGTTATGGTTATGTTTCTAAGGCTTAGAATGTATGATTAAAACTTAGAACATGATAGATGGTGTTTGGGGACTGAATTTGATGTTAAGTGTGCCCTAGGCTGCTCATGCGCCCAAACAGTAGTTCATACGCCTAAGTTTAGAAAAAAAACAACTTAAGTGTTAGCAAATGCGGATAAGTAAGTCATTCCACTGAACAAATGCGGATGAGTAAGTCATGAGACTGAACAAATGGGGATGAGTATGTCATGCGACTGACCAAATGTGGATGAGTAAGTCATGCGACTGAACAAATGCGGATGAGTAAGTCATGCAACTAAACAAATGCAGATGAGTAAGTCATGCGACTGAGCAAATGCGGATTAGTAAGTCATGCGACTGAACAAATGCGGATGAGTAAGTCATGCGAATGAACAAATGCGGATGAGTAATGTGACTGAACAAATGTGGATGAGTAAGTCATGAACTGGACAAATGCGGATGAGAAAAGTCAATGTGGATGAACAAATGCGGATGAGTAAAGTCAATGCGGATGAACAAATGCGGATGAACAAAAAAAACGGATGAACAAAAAGAAAAGTGGATGAACCAAAAGAAATGCGGATGAACAAAAAGAAATGCGGATGAACAAAAAGAAATGCGGATGAACAAAAAGGGAAATGCGGATGAACACTTAGAATATTTTCTGACTTTTTAGGGAAAAGTGAAATGCAGGCTTTGACTTGGGAGGTTCCCGGGGGCTATGTAAGTTGACTTTTTGAGGTCATAGGTGTTATGATGGGCATGTTATGATGTATGGTTGATGCTTATTGCATGATGATTGTATGATGTATGTTATATATGTATGATGATGCCTTGTATGGCGATGTTTTGTGTGATTATGTTTATGTTCCTGTTATGTATGTGTATCTTTCCTGTAGCTTTACGTGTTATAGTTGTGAAAGAAATGATAAAATATTATGTAACGTAAAGTGAAAGATAATGAAAGAGGAACATAATGATAGAATGCATGCATTAATGAAAGAGAAAGTATAAAAAGGATTGCAAGCAAAATGTACAGAGGTGCACGGCTCTAAAATGTCGTAAGCTCAACTGCTTATGGTTTAGCTAACCCTTAAGTATACACGCAGGGGTTCCAGTCTTTGTGACTGACCAACGGTGTGGTATATGGTTTATAGTGATTACTCACCTCGGTGCTAGTGCCAGGCTATGTGCAGTGTGGAAGTCATTTATGATCTTCGTCCCAGTACCCGAATTATGCATAATGCTGGGGGTGTAGTATGCAGTGGTTTATAGTGATTACTCACCTCGGTGCTAGTGCTAGGCTATGTGCAGTGTGAAAGTCATTTATGATCATCGGCCTAGTACCCGAGTTATGCATAATGTTGGGGGTGTAGTATACAGTGGTTTATAGTGATTACTCACCTCAATGCTGGTGCCAGGCTATGTGTAGTGTGGAAGTCATTTATGATCTTTGGCCTAGTACCCGAGTTATGCATAATGTTGCGGGTGTAGTATATAGTTGGGATCTTTGTCGCTTACCTCGGTGCTGGTGCCAGGCTATGTGCAGTGTGAAAGTCAATTATGAACTTTTGCCCAGTACCCCATTTGTTTGAGGCATAGCTGATGACACTGATCCAGATAGTGATAAAGAATGTGATAAAGAAGGAAAGAGTTAATGAATATATGTGGTGAACAATAAAGGAAGATAATAATGATATTATCTATGTGTATGTATTATGCATGATCACGTACGAAAGTAAAGAACGATTTTAAATGAAAGTAAGGTATGTTTTATTTTAAAACTATAACTCACTCAGCAACGCTGACTTTTTATGCGTTAATCCAGTTGGCAAGTAAAAGTTGCTGAGGATGGCAAGGGACGGCTACTCAGCTCTTTTGGATGGCATCCATATTTATAATGCTTTTATGTTGAAATGCAACATGTATTTTGTAATTTGATAACAATGTATTATTTTACAAAAGCGTTTTTAATAAAAATATTGTTTTTATTGTTTCCGCTGCAACCTTTATACTAAGTTAAAGTAATTATATGTTTTATGAGCAATGTTTAGCCAGTTGTAAGCGTCCTGGGAACGGGGCCTTACAATTTGATAAAGTGCTACAACTATGGCAAGCAAGGGTACTATAGCAGAGAATGCAAGGTGGTGAACGTGGTGGACTTGGGTAAAGGAAATGAAGCAAAGAAGGAGAAGAGAGCTAGTGATAAGGAAAATATAATTTTATTTCTTTATTTATACAGAAGGCACAAATAATGTCATTGATAAACCACCATATATATATATACACGTGTGTATATATATATATATATATATATATATATAATCTCAAAGTTGGATGATTAGTGGCATGCTTTGCTTCACTGGAGCTTATAATATATATATATATATATACGTACGTATGTATGTATATATATATATATATATATATATATATATATATATATATATATACATATATATGTATATATAAACATATATATATATATGTATGTATATGTGTGTATATATATGTATATACGTACATATATA
>BJCM01214552.1:0-14478 GCA_018326385.1 Flaveria bidentis | reverse complement strand
GTCAGTCGCCTCCCCCCTCCTCCCACCTGCGCTTGTCTCCCCCTCCCCCCAAAGATCCGTTTGTGTGCTTGATGTCTGCAGGTGTTGTTTTGTATAACTTATTGTTTTGTGCTTTGATGTCTGTAAGAATATGAGAATTATAGGAATTGTTTGTAACAATTTAAAGCAGGATAATTATAACATACTACAGATGTTAGAAAACAAATAGTATTTTTCTTACGGACTAAATACATTTGGTCCGGCTCTTCTGCTGCGGATGTGGTCCGCAGATTGCAGACATTTTCTTACAGAAAAAACAAACAACACCTTAGTTAATAATTATTTGAAGGTTCACTTAACATATACAATTAAACATGTGGGCTTAACATTAATGGGCTTCTCAAGGGTCAACTTGCCAAGTGGAATCATATAATTGAATAACAAGAGATGCAAGATCAATCACGAGAGATCATTGACGGTTATGGGGACTTTGAAGGAAGAAGAAATTGAAAGCAACAAGTTTTCGTCTTTCTAATGGTTTTCAAAACTTTAGAGAAATTTTACTTTAGCTATGTCCGTAAGTTTAATTTTATTTTTTTTATTGGTTTCGATTGATTTAGCTATCATCTGGCTAATCACTTTTAGTTTTAACTTTAAGGTTTTAGTTTCTTGACTTAATTTAAACACTTAAGTGTAATGGTTTATAGAATGATTTTGTTTGCTTAGTTTTTTTATCTTTTAAACCGGAGTTATTTTAGGGTCAAATTAGATTGCATATGAAATTAATCACCTTGTTAATTTTTCTAATAATGTTTGTCAAGTTTTAAAACCCAAATACGAGCATTATTAGTGAGAATTACCTAGCCAAGCTCGACATATGAACTTTACGCTTGTTTATTAAAAGAGACTACTTTTAGACTCGAGTTTGTTTATAGAGGTATAAAACCGGTCTATGTACGAGTTTGTGGAGGCCCAATTATCTTTTTTCTTGGGATGGGGTTATGAGGCATATAATCTTTCTGAAAGCCTCATAATTTTTTTCTCCTATTCAATTTTGAATTTTATTATACGCGTCATATAGCCTTATATGTGTCATATAGTGAGCTGTATACAGCTACATCGGGGTATGACCTCTGACAGCCCCCCCTCTCCCCATGAATTTTCCTCGTTTTTAATGTCATCGAACCTATACACCGTATATAATGCTATATTAGACGTATAGGTGGTGTTGATTTATGATAGTTGGTGTCTTAATATTAGGACCCTCGACTTTAGTTATATTTTTTACAAAAATCATTTAACATAATTTTATCATATTAAAATTAATCAACTAAATTAATTGTATATTAAATTCTTTAAAATGTCAAACATACATCTACTCAGGAAATTATAAATAAACAATTACTTGTTAAGAGTTACAAAGTCATTAATTAATTAAAATTCATAAGTGTCTATGTTTTTTACAGCTTTAAGAAAATTGATATGCAAAATTAAGATTATTGACTTTGTTTTCTGTGAGTTAAGCAAACCAAAACCGTCTCCGGCACCTCGCACAATCTTCTTCAACCTTTGATCTTTGATCTTGAAATCCTTTTTTCCTTCTATATGTATCCCTTTTGATGTAAGGAGACGATGTCATGAAAGAGTTTTGAGGCACAAACACAATAAACCCAACAACTGAATATCACCGTTAATTACAAAATGGACCGTCTGACATTTCAAAAATAACTATTCATTTCCTTCCATTTTTAACATATAGGATAATTAGGTTGAAAAGTTTTATTGTAAAAAATAAGAATGTAAACGAATTTATTAGAACATTCTCAATTCATCCCTTATACTTATTCTTATCCTTAAATTTTTAAAAAATAACAAAATTTAATCCACATCCTTTTATATATATATATATGGAGGTGAGTAGAAGAAACATAAATAATATTAGAAAAAATAAACAAGTATTTATCAAATTTAATCGAGATAAATATATGAAACAAAATGTAAGAAGTTTCAATAAAAGATAGGCAGATAACTTATTTATAGTGAGGTGTCTAGAGTTAATTTGTGTTTCTTTTATCGTGTATAGTATAACTAATTAATAAATTAGATTTTATTATAAAAATTATACAACTAAAATAATAATTTTAACAAATCTTTTTAAATAAAATTTTATTTGTTACAATTTATTATTACGTTGGAGTCATTTTACACTTTGAAATAGACGTGCCTATCAAAACCGGTTCGCAAACTAAAACAGGTAGACTAAATGCAAATTGAATCGGTTTGGAAGCAGTACTGTTTGAAACCAGTTCGGGACCAATAGAAACCACAAGGTTAGAAACTGATTATAATCCTCCTGTTGAAACAAATTCAAAACTGATTAAACTGATTATTTGACTCTCTTTGTCCTGTAAAAATAATTAACTTCACTAGGGTTGAGTAGGACTTAGATTGGACCGCGTAACTTGGATACATGACCTGGGACTGACCCAAGACTAGGCCAATTAAGCATATTTGATATGATTCTCGGTATTACATTAGAGTTTACCAGTTTTGATTGACCCTGAGTAAAAACTGATATATAAATTTACATAAAGTTTTCATATTTGATCCTAAGCCAACCGTAGACCAACACAACCCTAAAAGATCGAGACCAACCCCTATGGTCCGGTCTTTAATTTTGATTATTTAAAAAATTCAGGTTTGAGTTTGATCTGGTTTCAACTCAACTCATGTTTAAACGTGACACATTTATAACCAAATGGCCTACTACTACTGATTTTCCCTTTTTTGTTTTGACTTATCATTTTGTTGTTAGAATATAGGTGGTATTGGTAACCTATCAACATAACTTAAAAGAAATATGGCTCACATATTAGCTTTGGTAGTTGAAAATACATGACTAGGTTGCCTCTCTTTTCCAATTTCTAACAACTTAAAATAAAAGCTAATTAACTCTTTCACATCAACAAGACATTGAGTAGTTCATCGGATGAACTTCCATCCAATCATTTTTAGAAGTCATTTTAATACAATTAATGCATTTTAATACAATTAATGCATTTTATAAACAATTAAAATATTCAAAAGACTAAATTGAGTTGATCCATTGTTTTTTATAATTTATCCGTATTTTATAAATATTTAATATATTTAGATGATTAAGATGATAATTTTGATATCCGAGATAGCATTCTAGTCATTTAAAAAAAATAACTATTTTTTTTATATTTAAATTATTGAGATATGGTGTATATTATATAACCTATTTTTCACAAAAAAAAAATTATTAATATATACACTTGAATTGTTTTCTCTTAAATACCACCTTGTCAGCTTGTACCTAACAACATTTAAACTCACATCATTTTTACCATCACCACTTATATAATTAGATTAAGAAATGTTAAATAATTAATTACTCTATTAAATTAACATTTCAATTTGACATGAAAAAAAAATGTTACACCTACACTATCTGAAAATTTTAACACTAAAACTTAGACATATTATTTTAATAATTATTACTAATTATTTAATTTTTTATTTATTCAACCCGTGTAATACACATATACTAGCCTAGTTTTTAAGTAAACTAACGCAAATATGGATACTAAACTACTATCAACATAAACATGGATATACTAATAATCTCATAAAAGAGATATGATTATAAATAATAAAGAATTGCCACATTGAAATAGAGAATGGCTTGTTCAGAAAAGGGCTTACTTACAATAGGCTTACACTTCTCTCCATTCTCAAACTAAAATAGCTTAAAAATTAAAAAATAAAAATAAAAACAAACATACAATTTAGAATATTATATATATATATATATATATAGAGAGAGAGAGAGAGAGAGAGAAAGATGTCAAAATATTGCAAGAACCACAAGAGTAAATAAAGAAACCATGCATTAGCCACTTTCAGTAGGGAAGTGATTGATGTTCTTTAATCTGTTTGCAAATTTGGGCCTCCATTTGGTCCTTCCCTTCACAATCTCACCACCACCGCTTTCAAATCGAAGCAGGTGTTGACAGTCAACGTCACCAGAATCCGCCATCCCGCCATTGCCTAGTAAGGAAGTGAGCGACTGCAGCACGCTGTCTTTCATACACTCCCGACGGTACTCAAGAGTGATGCTTGCAAGCTCATAGTTCTCCACAATTGGCTGTGGTGCACTCTGAAATGATTGCATTAGAACAATTGAGAACTAGATGTGATAAAATGGGCAGGACTAACAATAATAACATTTAGAAGGTTTAAAATATTAAAAAAATACTATATGGCCAACTTTCGACTCATTTGATTTGTTAGAGATAAAACATAACCCGCATAATGTATTGATTACCAAACGGGTCAAAGTTGATGGAAGTGCATAGGGCTTATTCAGCAATTGCCCAATGAAATTAATATTCTAAATGATATCAGACAAACTGATATGAACAAATATACATTTGCATATAGCAGGTTAATAAAACATTATTAGTTGCTGAATTTGTATTTTGGAGAGAAACAATGAATGACATTGGAGAATTTGTCAGCTAAATTAAGAGTTACCTCAAGAATCCAGCCAACATACTTCACATTGTTGACATGCTGGTTGACATCCAAATCACTCCACTTTGGCTTAATATTTTTCAAAACAAAATATTAAAAAAAGTCATAATTTCGATTATTAAAGAGGTGGATAAAACTTTATTAATAAAGATTGAAATTTACTCACAGTTAAGCCACTACGAACATGATCAGCGGTGTTTTCATCAAGTTTTGGTAATTTTATGCTGTCGTCGTCAATAATAGGAGGTGTGTCAACAAAATATTGTTCGATTTCAGTTCGGACTTCATCAGGTATTTTTGATAACCTCCTTGTAACTTTATTCATCATAACCCAGTTACTGCAAAAAGAATTACAATACCATAACATATTAATAGGTTGATTCTAAAATCAGCAACAAATTGGAAGTTAGTTTTTATTTTATGCTTGATTTGTTGCTAAAATCATGAGAAAGGAATAGATTTTGTTTTTATTTCATGCAGTATTGGCCTTTAATAAATATAAATAAAACGTCATGTTAAGTTTGAAAAATAAATTAAAAAAGATACCAGTCTTGTTTTGGGACCAACTTTTTCAGGCCCCTACTATAACATATCAACAAGCTGAAACTCAAACAACAAAATATATGAATACTTCTGATAAGAAATTTTAACCTTGAAGCTCGTGTTAGTATCTCGCCAGTTTTGCAATCACGAATCAACCAATCACGACGCATACTGTTTTTCCCAGAAGCAGCTACCCAAGTATCTACTTGTACCACATCGCCCCTGGAATAATTTTTAACCATTTTAAAATTTTAGCTATATTAATCAAATTGACAGCATATAATGTTCTGAATGAGTAAAACAATTTTAGGTGAAAATATTATTCATAGAACTGTAAACACTCAACAATATAATAATTAAAACAAAACATTTTGGATTACCAAGTTGGATAACGATCTACTAAAACTTGCATCTTGGTGACCACCCAAAATAAATTCCTTTTGCACATTTCAGGAGTTGAACCAAAGCCATCACCAAGGAGCCCAGCATTTTTTACATGATTAAGGGCTGTTTCCTGCCAAACAATCGCAGGTTATATCAATAAACTAGAAGAAAACTAAATCAAAAGTCTATTTTCATTGCATCTAACGTCCAAACTCAAACTATTTTAAAAAATGGATAGCATTGAAATAATATATATTTATGATCATATCTGCCACACTAATCATTTCTGAAAAAGATTAGACCAATAACCCTACCCAGCATCCATTTTCCCACCTCTAAAAACAAACCATACCTGTAAGTGATTCATAAGGGTCTCCACAGACGCAGTCCTATCCGCCCCAATTTCATATGATCTAATAGAAAAATTTTGGCGAAATACAAACCCGTCTTCAACAATTCTCCCAAAACCAAACGGATCAAGATCAGTAAGCATATCTGGACGCTTAGTTTTCCAATCTAGCATCATCCATTGCTTCTCAGCAGCCAAGAAAATAGTAGTAATTGCAGCAAGAAGCATGCTCCAATCAGGCAATTGATTAATAAAAGTTCTTGGGGCACTTGATGTTGAATTGTCATCATTTTTTAGCCCATCCATCACACCTATTCGAGTACCATTTACCTTTGCAGGGGCCTGTGCATTGGTCTTAACTTGCAAACCATTAGAAGATGTCGACTTTGACTTAATTCCCCGCACATCTACACTACCTAAACAGCCTCCATGCTTACCACAATTTTTGGCACCAGAATCAGGTTGCGGTGAAGAAATTGGAAACAATGATGCAGTGGCAGCAGTAGCAACCATGATTACAAGATTCTAACGGTTTGAGTATAACTTTAGCAAACAGAAGTCTTTAAACAGCCCGACTAAAGTTGAATAATTGCCCACAGAACTAATGAATGAACAACATATATCCCTGAAAGACAATAAAACTTATGAAATCATACAAGTTTTCATATTTCTAAGAGAAAAGGACAGCATATTATACAAAACTATGGTATTTTTACAAAACCGCCGACCGTTAAATGTTATGAAGGATTATAATCTCCTACAACACGCGAAAGATCTTGATTTATAATCCACAAAAACTAATGATCAATCAAGTCTCATACACTAATTCAACCTGCCTACCCCACACACAATTATTGCAGACATTATTCATTTAATCATCTTCACCCTTTTACACGTTTCACTCCAGAAGCATCCACATAACATCATAATAAGTTTTCAAACGTTAGCATCGAAACAATCATACATTCATACTCAAATCTGCACACATCTAAAAGAAAAACTCAATTGAGAACAAATTAGCACCGAAAACGCGTTCTTACCCACAGATCTGAAATTTCAAACCACAAAAACCTAATTCCACCATCCAAAACCAAAATTCGCATCACATTCACTAAATTACTCGAATCAAATTCCACAAACCACATTATCACACCATTTCCCCTCAATTCAACACGAAACATTCAGAAACAAATCCAAAATCACATAAAATGAAATGTACAAATGCTTTCAAAAAGTAAAAATACCTCTATCGGAGCTGAAGAAGAATCGAGAATATATATATATATATATATTATATCAAACTAAACGCCAAAATGACGCCGTCAATCTGTCATTGGTGTTTGATGATCTGTAAACCCTAATTGCAAAACGACTGAAGGAAAATTTTGGTGGTGAATTGTGGAAATTAGGGTTTTCGATCGTTGGATTTTGTTTGAAATTTGGATGTTTGTGGAGAAATTTGAATTTTGTTGTGAGATTCTTCGAAATCAAAAGTATTGAATAATAATAATAATATTATTATTATTATTATTTGCAGGATGGAGAATGAGAGAGATGGCCAGCGGTATTTTGGTGGCGTCCAGTGATTTCATTTTCTTACAAGAAATTTATTGCCCTTTCTTTTTGTCTTATTTGCAGGAATGCCATTTGTTTTCGGCCATTCAGCTAACTTGACGTGGGGCTGCAAATGAACTGAATGTTCAACGAACGTTTTATGAATCGTTTGACAAAAAGTTTGTTTATGCTCATATTTTAATAAATGAGCGAACATGGAACAACGAACGAACATGAACAGAGCTTGTGTTCGTTCATTTACGTTTGTTAACGTTTGATAATGTATACATTTACGTTCTTTCGTTTATGTTCGTATGTATTTGTTCATTTAAGGGTATTTATAAGTTGTTCTTTTATTTAATTAGTTTGAATTTCTAGTAAATGTGAAATGCTAGTTATGTTCATGAATGTCCGGTTGTGTTTGTTTATTTTCATGAATATTTGTTTGTGTTCATTTGCGTTTAGTAAGCATTCATGAACATATTCATTTACTTAATGTATGAAGATGAACAAGAATTCTCGTTGGGTAAGTGTTTGTGAATAATTCATAAACTGGTTAGCATTATTAATGAACGAGCACATATAAGTCATTGTAGTTGTCCGTTTAATTCGTTTAACAGTAGGTGGAGGGGAATAAGTATAGTTGTACATTATGATTTGAGGAGTGTTTGTTACATACTTATTTTAGTTTGAAAAACCATTTCATGCATGTTTAACAGGAACTCATTTGCTTGGTGGTTTAATGTCCAGGTTTGGTTTGAAACTTTAAACCAGCTTCTATGTCGTTAAATATAACTTTGAGTATTATAAACCATCTTTATTGTTTTGAAACCTTTAATGCAAACTGTTATTTAGTCACAACTGACTCAAACTGGATGACAAAATCTATTTTAAGTATGGAGTTGAAGATTAAACTTTTACATTTCATTACTACAACCAAGGGAATTGATGTTAAACATTCCCTTGGGTTTTACATTTCATTACTCACTCAAACATAATTTTACTTGAAAATTATACTAGTTTCTCAATTCCATTTCATTCTTCCAACCAAACGCTCTTTTATATCACTTTGTGACTGAATTTTCCTAGTGATGATTATTTTTGTTGTACTTTTGCAGGAAGAAGATGAAGATTGTTACGTTGCTACAAGCCCCGTTGTGAAAGTTCCCCGCGCAACGCGCATGAGGAACCATCCTAGATTCCTAGTTTGTATTGAAACTCAAATATAAATAAAAACTTAAAATGATTTATTCAGATGTTAAAAGCGTATTACTCTATTATTAATTAAAAATTGAAATAAATAATTTTGATTTTAAGTATTTTCACTTTTAGTCTTAAATTTTGGTTATTTTAATTTGACAACTTAAATTTAGTATTTTAAATATGCCCACCAAACTATTTATATTGAAGGTTTTTTTATCGAGTTTTCCAAATAGAGCTTGGTATTTTATATTTTGGTTGTCGATTTGTTTTTAAAGTTTGGGCACTAAAATTTAAAATCTTAGAGTCTGGTCAACAGTTTATTTATTTATTTTTATTTTTTAACCACAAAAGTTTTAGATATTAGAGTTTTGGCCACTTTGGTCACCGAATTGTTTTTTTACTTTGGGATCTAATTTTAAGATCTTAGAGTTTGACTTCTAAACCATTTATAGTGAAGTTTTATTTTTTTTAATTTACCCACTAAAGTTTAGTATTTTTAAGTTTCGTCATCAAATTTTGATTTTATAGTTTCTGATGAGTCGGACAGATAACAACAAAAAGTAATGTAGTGTTGCGTATGCGAAAATTGACGGACCTCTTGCTGCGTTTACGTGGGCAAAAAATTATTACTTTTTGTATACTTTTACCTAAAAAGGAAAACTAATCTATTATGTCCTCATTTTTATGTACATCCCGATATAGATTCGAGTTTGTCTACGTTTTAGGGTAAATTTTGTTCGGACAAGAACTGGTATATTAAGTTTTCATTCGACAATAACAATTCGGGTAACTTTACGCTTCGATGTAAGTTTAGTCCGGAAACAAGTTGGGCCAATTGTTGCCTATATTTTATCATCTCACGTATGATGTTGCCGCAACACACGAGTCTATTTACTAGTTATATGTTAAAAATGATAAAAAGAAATAATTATATACAATGAAAATCATAAAATAATCACAGACGCCACATGCCTCCTTTTAAGAATTAAACAAATAAAATAATGAAATCGAAGGGAATTAGAAGCTGTATTCTTGTGTGATTCATCAAAGGTTGCTGTTCATAAAGCTACGTGCTTACGTTCTCTTTTTTAAGAAGAAATTAGAAGAATTATTTAATTTAATTTAATTGATTTCCCTCTGCTGTAATAAAAAAATACTCTTTTAAATCAACACCCTAATATTTTAAATCAACACCCTAATATTTTAAATCAACACCCCAAAATTTATATACGTGTCGTATAGCCCCATACGCGTCGATAGAGGGGGGTCGTATAAGGTTGTATGTGTCGTATAGAGCTATATGTGTCGTATAGGGCTATATGTGTCGTATAGGGGGGTCGTATAGGGCTATATGTGTCGTATAGGGGGGTCGTATAGGGCTATATGGGACGTATAGCTTTCTGACAACCCTCGTGAATTATTCCTCGTAGTCAGTGTCGAAATTCGTGTCGTATAACCCTATATGTGTCATATAGGTGGGTCGTATAGTACTATATGGGGCGTATAGCTCTCTGACAGTCCCCCTGAATTTTCCTTGTTTTTAGCGTATTCGACTCTATACGCCGCATATGAACCCATACGCGACGTATAGGTGGGTGTCGATTTATAAAATTTGATGTCTCTTTATTAGGACTCATACGTAACATATATATAGATGTCAATTTAAAAAAGTATACTTAATTGTACACTTAGCACAATTTTAGAGCATTAAATTGTTATTTTCCCACAATTTTAGAGCATTAAATTGTCATTTTCCCGCTCAAATTACTTTCAACCTTTTTATGGTATTTAGTAATTAATAATTAATACAATAATTTATTCATGCTTTTAGTACTACCGTTTTAACTTTTGTTTATTCAAAAAAGAATCATTATTTCCTAATTCATATCTCATTGCAAATAAAAAGATCAATAATATATTAGTTTTAGTAAACCCGTTTAATATACAGGTAAATTAAATAATATATTAAATATAAGAAAATTTTATTAAGTATAAACGATATTATAAAATAAATTATAATTGAAATCATATTTGAGTAAAAACTATATAAGTAATCAAATAATAATATCTAACTTTTTATTAAACACGTTACAAAACAAAGTATATTAATTAAATATCATTTTTAAAAATTTTCTTATTATAACTTCTGATTTTAATTATATTGGCTTATAAAAAGAAAACCTTTTAAAAAACATCATTTTTAAAATAATTTTTATTGTTAAATAGTTTGATATTTTAGAAAATTTTGTTATTTTAAAAAATTTTATTATTAAATAAAAGACATTAATAAAAAATATATTTCTTAATTTATTAAAAATACACTTTAAACTAGATAAAAGTTAAATAATATTAGTAATTAAGGTATTATTAAATATGAGAGATAAGCGAAAAAATTTTAGTGATAAAAAATATGGTGTTGACATATGTCCTCTCAACATACTTTTTTATTATAGTAGGAAGATTAAATAACATTTTTTAAATTTTTCTTATTATAACTACTGATTTATTTTGGCTTATAAAAAGAAAAACTTTTATAAAACATCATTTTTAAAATAATTTGTATTGTTAAAAAGTTTGATATTTTAGAAAATTTTCTTATTTTAAAAAAAGTTTATTATTATATAAAGACATTAATAAGAAGATATATTTCTCAATTTATTAAAAATACACTTTAATCTATATAAGAGTTAAATAATATTATTACTAATTAAGGTAATTATTAAATATGAGAAAGAAGCGAGAAAATTTTAGTGATAAAGAATGTGATGTTAACACATGTCCTCCCAACATACTTTTTTATTAAAGTAGAAAGATAATAAAATAAGATTTTTATAACACGTGTAATCATTCTAACATATCAAAAAACACGTGTCATCATTTTATCATATCAAAAAAATCATTTTTCCGCATCTCTCTCATAACAAATACAAAAATTATAAAAACAATCAATTTGAATTTTTATTTTTACTAAAATATGTTAAAACAAATATATTTATATTTGTGTTTATTATCTCTCTTATATTAAATGATAATTATTATAAATAAGTAAACTAAAGTATTAAACATCTAAAATATAAATAATATTATTTTAAAAAATTTTAATACATACTAAATTATATGATTTTATACATATTTTATCTTTATATAGAGTAATAATATCTAATTTTATTATCTATTATAAATCTTAAATACTCATTATATTTTAATTTCATCAATGACTAATAACATCTAGAAAATAAAATATTATAAAACTAATGGTTTTGATATATTTTATTTATTCCACCCATATGATACATGAACTCTAACCTAGTAATATATATATCAAATCTACTTAAATTGTTTTATATAATAATTCGTTTTAGTAATTAAAATATATATATATAGATTTATATTTATATTTTTACTATTCAACCCCATAATACATTGGCTTTTTAAGGCTAGTTATATAATATTAAATAATGACTAGGAAATAAATCTACTATGATATTGAATACTATGGAATATTTTATTATTTTAATTGCCTAAAATAACGCTAGTTTAGGCGAAAAAGTTGATGAACGCACTCTAGAGTGTTTAGGCGAAAAAGTCGATGGACGCACTCTAGAATTATGACACGTGTTTCTTAAAATTTTTATTAATTAAGTACTATAGATAATAAAATTTATATATGCATGTGTGTTGCATATGAAATTGTCTTAACATCAATAAAAATACTTATATTGTAAAAATTCATAATATTTCAAAAAATAAAAAAGGATAACATTTCTAAATTTTATGAATTAGTTATATTTAATTTTAAATGATGTATTTAAAGAAAGAAATTATTGGTGTAACACCCGGTCATTTATTTATTTTGAAGCCGACGAATGAAGAAAAAAAAATAAAGTTCAAAGTCGAGAGATTAAACTCGCCAACGAAGGAAAGTTGGAAATGTGGTGATATTTGTAGGGAGAGGGCAGCCATACTCTCCCCACACTCACACATTTCAGCCACAAAGAAAGAGAGGAGAGAAAAAAGAGAGAAAAAAGAGAAAGGTTGGTTCGGATAGATTCAAGCGGGCAAAATCGTTGAGAAACGAGTCAAACCGAAGCTCTACTTCTCAGTGTCGTTTGTGTGAGTTCTAAGAACCCACTTATACTTGTTTTCAAACGATTGTGGGGCTGGAAAGCATAGAAAACCCGTTTATGTATGTGTGTGTTTGACCCATTTGGGTGTGTTGCTTGTGATGCGTTTAGAGTTTGTTTCCGGGCTTGTGTGTGCTTGTATGGTGTTGTGGTATGTATTCCTAAGGTTTAGGATGGTTGATTTGGACTAGAATGAGTTTAGATGAGCTTGGAGGTCGAAAATGGCAGATTGGGTTCGAGATGTAGGCAACCGAATGGAGGCCATACGGCCGAATGGGGTGAGATTGAGGTTCATTTGTACGATTGAGAGCCCATTCACACAATTGGGGCCAGTCGCATGGGGATTCATGCGATGGAAGGTCCAGTCGCATAGGTGCTCATCCGCATTAGTCCATTCGCACGATTGGATGTTCATTCGCATAAGTGTTCATCCGCATTGGTTCATTCGCATGATGTTCAGTCGCATGGAGGCCATGCGACTGAAGGGTGTCCATACGCCCGGATGGGGCTGTTGCACCCGAGGAGAATGGTAGTTTAACTTTTGACTTTCGGGGGAAAGTGCTGATGTAAGTTTTGACGTAAAGGTTCCCGTAAGAGCATGTAAGAGGACGATTGTGGCCTTAGAGAGCCTGTTGGGCATGATGATGATGATGTTGCATGATTAAGCATGTTATATATGTATGATGTTGCCCTGTATGTTGCTAATGAATGTGTATGATATGTTCCTTATTATGATGTATGTTTATCTTTCCTGTGGCTTTACGTGTCATGTTAATGAATGAATGAAGTATTATGTAACGTAAAGTGAAAGATAATAAAAGAGGAACATAAAGTAAGAATGCATGAATTAATGAGTAATGAAAGTAAAGAAAGTCTTGCAAGCATGGCATGCACATCGGGGTTTTTCTTTGTGATTGACCATTTGCATAGAACTATTGTTGCATACCTTAGGTACTGTGACCACAAGGTGCGATGCACCGTTATAAAAGGTCTATGATAGGCCTAGGTCCAGGACCATGAACAGAAAGGTATCGCGTATGGAAATGGTACACCTACATTCATACCTTAGGTACTGTGACCACAAGGTACGATGCACCGTTATAGAAGGTCTATGATAGGCCTAGGTCCAGGACCATGAACAGAAATGTATTGCATAGTACACCTAAACTTTACCTTAGGTACTGTGACCACGAGGTGAGATGCACCATTATAGAAGGTCTATGATAGGCCTAGGTCCAGTACCATGAACAGAAGGGTAAGGTTTATGGTTGATAGAAAGGAAAAGTAAAAATAAATGCATGAAAGATTAAAGAAGATAATAATGATATTATCTATGTGTATGTATGATGTAAGATCGCATGAAAGAAAAGAACGGTTTTAACGAAAGAAAAGTATTTTTATTTTGTAAAACTAGAACTCACTCAGCAACGCTGACTTTTTATGTGTTTCCAGTTGGCGGGTAATGATTGCTGAGGATGGCACGGGGCGGCTACTCGGCATTTGGATGGCATTCTTTTGTTAATGTTTTTGCATTGTAATATGAACGAATGATGTTTTGAAATGAACGCTTGTATTAACTTTCAAAAGCATTTGTAATGATATGAAAAGTTATTTTTATGTTTCCGCTACAATGTTTTATGAATGATTAAATGTAAGTTATATGTTTTATGTGCAATGATTTACCAGCTGTAAGCGTCCTGGGAACGGGGCCTTACAAGTTGGTATCAGAGCCAAAGTTTAAGTGAAATGGGTAAATTTTCAAAATAAACCTTAACTTAAACT